>BJBW01009189.1:65783-81809 GCA_004320125.1 Scolopax mira
CGTGTTGGTGTACTTGCTCCCCTTCGCCTGGCCGTGACATCTTTATAGGCCAGAAAATCATACAGGCATTGCCTATCATCCTATATAAACAGAATAATCACTGCAGCATCACTTCTTTAAAGCAAAGAAATATATTGTGGACTCTTGCCCAGAAAGCAAAACAACTGGATTAAGAAAAGGAATATATACTTGGGGGAAAAAAAGGAAAAAACAAATAAAAGGAAACCTCCCAGCCTGTGCACAGTCCTTTACTTTTGAGTCCATGTGGTGGGTTGACCCCAGCAAGCACCTCAGCAACTACACAAACCCATAACAGGGAAGTTTAAAATACAGTTTTACCCAATCCTTTACTTCTTGCAATATGTTAACATGAGTGAATTTTCCAGGTTTCAAGACTGTAGATCATTGGCCATGAATTTACATGAGACGACACATGAGGAAGTTTTCAGTGCACATCAGTTCCCAAGGAAAGACCTTCTGATTGCATCTTTTAAAAGCGGACCATAATACACATTAACTCATTTTCCTTTGATATTACTAACTCTGTAAGCATTTTTCAGATGTGAATTTACTGACAATAATTCAAAGCAGGAAAATCTTCCCTCATCCACTGTTCCCATATTTAAAGAGAATTTAGTAGGCAACTCAAAGGCTTTTCATTTTAGTCTTTCACACCATCTCATTAGCATTTTTGCTCCTTCTGACCTTTTGTATAAAGATTTTTTTTATTGCTTATGATTATCTTTTTTCTGGTAATTACTTTCTTGTATCTTGATGCTAATCACTAAATAGCTATTTCAAAATTTGTTTCAAAGCTACTTTCCTAATACCTTTGAAAGTAATGACATGAAATACATGTCTGGTAAGCATCAACCTCCACGCTAACAGAAATAACAACACATGGTTAAGAAACCAAAAGAAAAAACACAACTAGAAGCTTACACTCTACCTAAGGCTACCTAAGGACTGAGCTATTATTTTATGATATCAGAAAATCCATTCATTTTCTTTGCCCTCTCTTCTGTAAAATGGCTAGTTGATTCAAGCAATATTGATTCAAGCAAGTTGATTCAATCAATTATTTGAATAATCTTGGCTGGAAAATATTTTTAAAAGGCCCCTATGACTCAATAAAGTACCATTTTGTGATTCACAACCTGCAAGTAGTTATACAATATATATAAATGAAAATTAATCCCTTCACTATGTTTTTTCTAATACAATAGTGAATGATCAAGGTTAAGAGAGAGCAAAGAAGAAAAACATACGAGATGAGAATATTCAGGATGTGTTTTTCAATCCATTTTTACAAATCCCCCTTAGGTCAACCAGAGCTCTCTATTTTATCACTGTAAAGTAATGGGGGGAATGTGAAGTAATGGGAAATCATGTAAGAATACTTAGTGGAACTAAACCTGAAATCACAGGACACTACAAATTCCATCATTGGACTGAGAGAGAAGATGGTGTTTGCCTTTGTGGTAAAATAAAACATAATTTTTAGTCCTTTTAGTGTATTACCCACACGGGACCTGTTATTTTCTTTATAATATAATGAAGCATCTGCACCCAGGCTTAATTTTGATATTAGTGTCTCTTGGCTTAAAGTCACTTTCACTTAAAAAATAAATTAACAGTCATTCATGGACTAGAATCATATTTCTCCTGAAAATATTTAGTAAGCTTTGGTTGTTGTATTCTATGCTTCAACACTGTACCTTTGCATGCAGTTTAGTAGAAACTGATATGGCACCAGAGAGAGGGTCTGGAAGACCAGTGCTGGATTTGTGAAAATTCTGTATTCTCTTTCACTGAATTCATCCGTTGTAACCAGTGAATAAAATGGGATTTATATTTATCTATTTATTGGATATTTCCTCAAGGAGCTATCTTGCCTTTTCTTTTTATTCCATATCTTACAGACCTGAACTACAAATTAAATCAATGTTTAAAGTATTGATAAAGTATAAATACTAGTCATTGATGAAATTTCCAGACATGCAATCCCATGAGCAAACACTGCAGATCTTACTCTATGGAATAATGAATCCTGATAGTATGTCTCTCTAAGAATGCTACTGGCTCTCAAAAATGCTTCACAATATATAAATTATTAGGTCACTTCAGCAGCCATCCCTGTAGTGTTAGTAGAGTGGCTGAAAACAGCTATTTAACTGTCTTAAACACTGAGATTAGAACATTAAAAATACTGGTATTAAGGAATTTCCATATTTCCATATTGTTACTTTCCATAACAATAACTACTTGATCCAGATTATTTTGCAAATTTAATATCCTCTTTTTTTCCAAAACACCAAATGCAAACATCATAATTTAAGGAGTTCTGATCTTACTAAAATCTTCATTTAGATAATCCTTTGAAACTGTATTACTCTTGCTTCTCTCTTGTCCCACCTCTCCCTAAAAATGTCAATAACAGTTTTTTATTATAAATATCATAGAAAAGAATGTTAAACATTAAAGAGGAATTCTGTGATGCCGTTGCATCCGTGGAGAATTAAATTCATTTTAATTTGATCTTATATGTACTGGTAATACATAGGTACTTGGCCTTTTTCAACACTATAGAAGAGGTGGCACTCAAAAAATTAATCACCATTCAGTGCAACATCAACTGACTAGTATAATTATAAAGAGAGGTAAACAACAGCTTAATAAAATAGTCTTGGACATACCTACAATGAGGGAGGTGAAAGACCTGTCTGACAGGCTGAGCATGACCTCTGCCAACTGACTTTTTTACCTCATAAGAAGAAATTAAAAAAACAAAAGAACAAACACACAACAACAAAACAAATGGGCTGACAAAAAGCCAAACAATTTTGACTTCCTCATAAATGAGGAAGAATGTTATAATGTAACAGCAAAGCAAACCGACAGATAGCATGCATTTACGCCACAAACTGAAGGAAAAGTTGTAAATCTCCTACAGCTTATTTCTTTGTCAGATCCATGAACTATATAAGGACACATAATTTAAATTCAAGGATTCCCATGCCTCTGTCTGAGGGTATTAATACTGGAGTTAGCTATTAAGGTTTGATTCCACTGGTTCTGTCCCCTTCCTACAAAGGAATTGTAGTCTTGACTTCTATTGTATTGTCTGTAAAACCAGGTGAATTACCCCTCAGCTGATGGTTGACATGAAAAGTAATAAGGAAATATGGAAAGATGCTCCTTTCTCTCAGAATGAGGTTTGATAGTGAAAAGGCAGAAAACACATGTATCATTAAAAAATTAAGCATGCTTGTATGGAGTTCAGAGAAATAGTAGAATATGTTCCACAGCATGGATTCAGATTAGGACAGCCTACTGTGGTTAAATACGTAATGTCTCTTTTTGATACTCTTAATTACTGTTTTTACTGCATGTTGGAATTTCTAATCACCTCCTGACATAGAAAGTCATGTCCTCTGCATTTGTGAGAGACATCTGATTATAAGAGCACTTGGCTGCTGAGATTGTTATGCAGTTGTGCTCATAAGAGCTAATTGTACTTTTAATTAGTGCCTGGTTTTGTGCAAAATCAAAGTTCTTCTAATATTTATCTGAATGGATGCATAGCACATAGTGTTTCATTAGTAGAGAATTAGGTGCTCATTTATCTCTGGAAATGATCATCTCGATTAACAGACCACTTTTATAGACCAGAAGTGGCTCCAATAGACTTATTTAACATGACTGTACAGCTCACAAGAGCTTTATTTTCTGGCTCTGCCAGGCACAAGATTTAGCCCACAGTGAAAAACAAATTCAATACCCAGAAAGTATTGTTACATACAAATTTATTGGTTCCCAATCTCTAACTTGATGTTTTCTTTATTTTTGCAATGTAGAAATTCCCTACCAAATAAACCAAGTTTAAAAATTATACCCTGCATTAGAAAAATTTTACTTTATGAATAGCTTTTAATTCTCAAGTTTCTTGTTAAACTACAGTATTATGAATCACCTATCATCTGAATCTTTCCCCTAGAATAATTTCGGACAGTAGCCAAGTTCAAGACCTCTACTGATGTGCTAACAAGTTATGGCCTTATCTTTCTTCTGAAAGATTCACAGCAATGTCTTCTACATAGTTTTTGGCTACCACTAGATAGCCTCATAGAAATTGTAGCATTCATCTGAAAGAGAAAGGAACCCCTAAACTAGCAAAAATTAACTAAATTAATTTTTACAGTTAATTATTCTGGGTTTAACAAATTTGTCTTTGTTTCCTGACACTGAATCCATTTTCACTAATATGTTGATCAGTTTCATCTACTCATTTTCTGAGATGCTATGACTATAGTTCTAGCAAGTAAGTACTTTCAGTTCCCCTCTGAAGTGAAAGGTGGATTGAAAGACTCACTGAGAGACTTGTGCAGAAATCAATTTTACTGGATTACCACCAATATATCAGAAGGAAAAGAATAATTGCTTTTCTTCACTCTTCATGTCTTTTCAGTTTTTTTTCTAGTTCTTCTGTACGATTTCTCTGAATGTACATGTTTTGAAGAGGGCATTTTGTGACTAGTTGAAGCTTCTAAAGACATGAAATATCAGAAGACTTATGAACATAGATCAATGAACAAAGCAGTCATGACAATGTAAAAGCTTTATTATAAATACATTTACTGCATACTTTGTATACACTATCATACGGATTTTTCAGATTTTTGTCTTCTCCTTTGTATCTCAGTTTACATGGCAAACTAAGAGGAAAGCTATGGAAACAAACAGCAGCATAGTTTGCTGCTCTTATACCTGTCTTTATTACAAAGAAAATGTGTCAGGAAGAGACATTGATGAAACAACATGTTAACAGCATCCCTTTTCTTGAAGCAGTGCAGGAATAATAGCAGTTATGGTCAGATGACAGCTTCGCAAACAGCAACACTTTCTATTGAATTGCTGCTTCTTTCAATCCCATTACATGACATTCCCCTTAATAAAGCTGTTTTCACCAAGCAACTAATAATAAACAATTATTTCGGGTGTCTCCCTCTTAGAAAATTTATAGTGGTTAACAATTCTGACCCAAGCCAGGTCATTAGAGTGTGGGCATCCTAAAAAAATCTTCATTTACCTGTTGTCTCAGTTTCTCTTTTAATCCTCCCTCCAGCTCTGGCAACTACAATATATACAGCAAGTTAAAGCAAGGTCCTATATTATTGTAAAGTGCAAATACAAAATAATTTCCTTGAAGCCAAGTTTCCATTACCTCTACTGGCTTAACCCTGGGGGTCCTTCAGGAATGCCACAAGAATGGTCTGGCTGACACTTCTTGCAACCCATTCGGGATGTGTAAACAGGGAGTTTGGATGAATTGATGAGTTCACAGGCTTGAATATCCTGTCAAAGTTGCCCAGATCTATCTAACTGATTTGTACTGGGCTGGGAACAAATCCATCATCGTATCTCAAAGACCAGTTATATCATTTATGGCAGAAACATCACAGATCAGAGAAGGCATACACCTGTCCTTCATGTCTGCATTTCACGCTTTGCCATTACAGCACCATAGCGCTCACAAGAGGAAATGGCCCTTCATACAGAGAAAACATATGTGAGCTTTCACCGTGGAAGAATGAGTCCAAGCAGATGAATAGCTACCTCTTACGCACAATAACCCTGATCAACTCAAATGTTTGACAGTACAGAAGACAGTAGCAAATACTGGACAATCTTCATTAGAGCCTTTCACCTAAACTAACAGCATAGCTGTATCACCAAGTCAGTTTAACAAGCCTTTTCTGGTGAGCATGGAATTTGGTGGCTTAGTTTACTCCTTCCTCATTGTCATTTCCATTATATGCATCTCTGAGGTAAAGTGATATATATTGGCAGAATTGCCATGCTTCTGGGTATACTTTTCTCTACACTAGTGCATAGACGGTGGTCACTTTTAAGTGTGTCACAATATAAATGAAAAAAATTCCAACAATATTTGTAAAATGCACATGGTTATATACATGACAACAATCTTCACTACAGCTTTATCTGTGTGAGCTTGTCATAGACACTAAATGACCTTCATGAACTGAATAGAGACATGCAACTGAACCAACATGCAAGAAGGGACTTCTGCATCAGAACTAAATATCTTCATTACGCTGCTAACTACATTACAGATTTGGAAATTGATGTATGGTAAAGAAGATGGATTTGGACATGTCTATATACCATTCTTTTACTAGATGTCTTCCAGTAAAAGGTCGTCAAAATTTCAAGTTCCATATCATGTTGTGATGGCCTGTCATTCCCTTTGGTGAACTATGGCTGCTTACTTTCCCTAACCAGGGTAGCTGCAATGTCTATCTAATTAGGGATCAGATTCAGACAAACGACCTGCAACATCTCTCTGGATGAGCTGTAGAATGGCATGTTGTCAGGGTGCAGTTCAGTTCAGTAGCTGACATATTTACCTCGTTGCCAGTCTCAATTTGCTTTGCCTAACGATACAAAAAAACTTACAATTTTCTGGGAAAATTATGATGCCAATGCATTGGAGAAAAGTTATTCCTAGACCCATGAAAGGAGAAGAATTATTTCATGTAAGCACAAATTCTGTTTATTAGTGATGTTAGAGTTTTCTTTCCTTTTTTTTTTTATTCTTTTGTTTCTTGCATACAGTTATCTGCAATTAATTTCTCAGTGGAATTTCCTATCATATGTCATTGTACCTTTCTTACTTGACATAATTTTCTGTAACGTGTGAGTGACATGAAAAAAATATTTAATATTATGAGTAAAACATTGCTTGAAGAGGAAAAATTAATTTAAGGCACCATTTGAAGATGCAAATATGCTTTCCTTCCTGAACTATTGCCTTTAGAAAATACTGCACAGCTTAAGTTATTTTCAGGTTTGTAGACAGGAGTAAGTGTTTGATCTTTAACTTGTATAGGGTTTTTTGGAATCTGCTCTATTACAAGGATGCACAGTTCCATCTCAGCAGCACCACTCAACTAGCTATAATAATTGGTTTTATTTCCAAAATGGTAATCTATTTAAAAAATAGAAAACATTACTAATTAATAATGCAGTATCTTTTTTGTCTCTTTGATTTAGCATTTAATATATTAGAATTTAACTTAATCTGTTTATGCCAATTTGGTTTTATGGCCAGGAAAAATATTTAATAGAATTTTTTTTTGAGGAATTGATGTCATTTAGTCAGCAACAGAACTCTGACTTACACTACCGTGATTTTCTTTAACCTTGCAATTTGTGCTGTTTCTTCTTTTACTTCTGTAACTAAAACTTATACATTTTATCCTCATTAGGCCATGAAGCTGTCTATCTGTCATTTAACCAATAAAAAATATAAATTACATTTTCAGATAATTACTATATGCTTTGAGAAGCTGAAACTGAAGGTTACAAGATTTTAGAAACTTTGAGAGATAATCACCTTGAATTTCAAAGCCTAAAATGATGTTTTACTAGTAGAAAATATAATTTAGATATTTCATCAAAGGCCATAAGTACACCTGCTGGATCTCATTCACATGAGGCAGGTATCACACCACAGAGTCAGAAAAGACTCAGCACTTATGCTCATGACTTAATCTCTTCCTGGTTTGATTGAACCGTTTTTCGGCTATTTTACCTTTATAGAAAATTGGAGGTAAGGCACTGTTTCTATTGGTGCAAGTGAGATGCTTGTTGAGCATCTCATCATGTTCTAAGTGTTGTTTCAGTTTCTCTTAGGATCTATAAATTGAACACAACTGATAATTTAGAGCTTTCTGAATGCTCGTCAGTTCTAGCTGGCCCTTGGACAAATCATTACTAAAATTGATAGAAGTTTATCGTATTGCTAAACTGAGAATTTAATGTAAAGCATCGAGTAAACATACGTGTTTCAGATTCTTGGGTACCTAGAACCATGAATATCTTCTAATCTAGAAGAATTCACCAACAATTCAACAGGCACTAGTATTTTCCATTACTCTTCCATTAGTATGAAACATGAGATGCTTTCTTTTCATCTTGTTTCATTCTTTTTACCTGGAAAGCTTTTGAAACATTTTTATAGGCATGCAAGTACATGAGTAAATAAAAATTACAGAGAACACTTAGGCATACTGAACCTCTACAGAAAAACTAAATTTGATAGCAAATAGTTCAAGTATAAAGATTTGGGAAGAAGGACAAGATCATTACAAATAACCCAGAGCATTTTATCTAAAAGCTAAAACAACCCAAGCATTTTCTACTGGCAACCACAAACCTGATTTGTAACAGAGAATTTTTAAGTCAGGAGGCAAAATGTTAAGTATTTTAGCAGTTAAATAGAAATTTAACACAGACTTTTGGAAACTACTGCTGTTGAAGTTCTCCTGCAATTTCTAGATGCCGAGAAAATTCAAGTTCCTCCAAGATGTTTCCACAAATGTTTCTTGATGCCGTGAGTTTAGATTTCTCTTATTATTTCAGAAGCCAGACAGAAATGAATGTTTGAATTAAATGTATTTTCTATTGAACTAGTCATTCAAAATTATTGTTATCCCAAGGATTGGAAATTTATCACTGACATTATGGTGTTCATGCCCAAAAGCTGTTATGCCAAATGAATGGCTTAACCAACTTATTTGAGTGACATCTTAAAAGAAAAGAAATTCAATATCCCTGTGATACAGTTATGGACTCCTAAATTATCAATAAAGTAGTATCTTGCTTCTCCTCTCCATAAATAGAAAAAAATTATAACGGCCAAAAGCATTATATTTACATTCGTTTACATGTTGAGTGATGGGAAAAAGGAAGCAGAAACAGAAGACAGAGTAAGTCTGTGAAAACTGAAACAGGGAGTCTTCTCAAATCTGACTAGGGTCTAATGCAGTAAAACCTGAGTTTGTGATTGTTGGTTGAAACTAGGCAGTAATCCATCACACTCATTGGAAATAGAATGTACTGAAAAGTATTTGTCACCCAAGCAGAGGACAGACAAATGGCTGCAGTGCCAAAACAGAAGTAACTCATGTAATATCAGAGAACCTGCCAATGTGGTAGGTAGGAAATGTTTGTGAGTCAGCAGTTTCCCAAGCATAACACCCTTTCACTGCAAAAGATAAAACACTCTTTCATAGTAGGTGTTGGTCATTGAAGCTTTATGATATGACCCTTTATTTTTTCCAGAGAATCTTCACCAGCCAAATAGGATGATCAAAGTCTGAGTGCATTAGTGTGGGTAAAAATTAATTCTAAATTGAATAAATTCTGAAAACTTGCTATAACAATCTCATGAAAGAAATCTTTTGAAAATCAGTTTGGTATTTTTTTTGGATTTAAGTCAGAAATAATTCTGCAGCATATGTATGATATTAGGAGAACTCTATTTCTCTGTGCATATAGAGCAGACGTAAGCCTTATGGCCAAATTCAGATGCCTACTTACAGAGAATAGAATGACTTTATGACCAAACTTCTTTGCAGTTCACAACTCCATAATGTTTGTGTAATAATAACAGTAATTGCTTGAATAAATGATACAAAGAAAGAATTTCAACAGGATAAAATCTTGCCTACTTCTGAAAGAAAGTATTGGGTAAATTCTAATCCAGTGCAATACTTATTAGAAGCTTTATATCTCTTTCATTCTTAAAACATAAACTTTAATGATAGAGCTATGTGATTTTTTATAGTTCATGCCAGTAAAGGCTGATATATGTCATCCACTGTCTACTTTGTATTTTGTTTAGTTCTTTCATATCTGTTATGAAAATCACTGTCATGAGAGCAAGCAGTCATATTGGAACTTTTAGTTATTCAGATTAGTTTTCTAACTAGATTCTTCTTTTAGTTTTAGTTCTTCAGATGGTTTGTGAACCTCTGTTAAAAACTTAGATAAAAGTGCTTAAATGACTGGTAGTAAAAAAGAGTGATGTTCTAAAATACGTAGATATTTTTGCATAACAAAATTGACAGTTTTTTTGCATACTGATAGTGATTCATGTAATTAAAGGTCAATCTCTTAACTAGAAATCATGGATTACATCTATCCAAAATTTTAATACATAAAATAATATAATACATATCTTTTATTTTTACTTGTTGGTACCACAGACATGCCATTATTGATTCAGCAATATATGGCAATCAAAATCTAAATTTAAACCCATTAACTGGGATAAAAGTTTCAGTCTATTGATGTATCAAGCAATAACTTATCAAGATCTGTATTTAACTGAAAGATATAGGTTGCTGACCACAGTAGAGTAAAAAATTTCTGAAGAAAAACATTGAAAAGCAGCCTGCTTTGTAATTTAAGGCTCTAAGCTAGAACCTTGCCCAAAAAATATTACAAGCTTTATTTTAAAAATGTATTTTTCTAAAAGAATTATAGATTTTTTTTAATATTTTGAGCTATTTAATCAGCACCAGACTTTGTTGTCTTTGTATAAATCATAAAATAGAAAACTGAGTGTAAAGTAAAAGCAATCAAATATTATAGCTTGAGGATGAGCAAAAGTTCAAACGTATGATATATTTGTGCAAATGGTATTAGTTTGACAAAATATTAATAATGCATCATTATATGTAATTTAAAATATGATTTTAAAACATCTTCCTGTTCAAAATGTCTTCTTGCACTCTGAAACATAATAACACTCCAGTTCCTAGAAGAGATAAGTATTAGCTGTTGCGGTTATCTAGTTTTGTTACTAAGGGATACCAGAACCTGATGTTAGTTATATAACTATGCAAAAAAGTACATGCAAGCAATACATAAAACTATAGAATATTTTTTTCCTATAAAACAGTTAAAATAGCATGGACACTTTTTTACTTCAGTTATTTTTTAGAGGTTACTCTATTTATTTTAAATTTTATTACCAGTCTGTCTTCATGTGCTACATACCTCGTTTTCATGATTGTCCCAAGGGAACAAAAGTCAGTCAGCCTTATTGAAATATATTTCAGCAAAATAAAGCAATAAAATGCAGGACATTCAATCTGATATAGTGGAGAATGAAAATGAATGGTCACAATTTCATATACTGACAAGGCTTTTCAAGATGAAGTGTGACAAGTTTGTTAAAAAACAAATAATCTTTCAGTGTAACAGGATTTATTCCACATAATGAAAATTCCCTTGAATTCCATCAGTTTTCTCATTTTGCTCCAGAGAGAAAGCATAGAGGCTTAAAGATAACACATTCTTTAATGTCCAAACTTCTTCAACATACACCTCGACATATTCTTTTCCCTAAACTGAGTTTCCTGTAAATTGCAATCCATTAAAATTTATCAGTGAAACACTGACTATTTAGTAATAAAAAATCCTTATACAAGAAAGAAAGAATAACAGAGAATTTCCAGCATTTTACAAGATAGAAATTAAAGAAGGGCAACAACTGAAGACCAGCTAAGTCCTCTTCAAAGACCAGTTTTAGGTCAAGATACTTGCAGTTCGTGAACTGCAGTCCAATCAATACATGTAACCATGTCTTTTTCTTCTCATGCATTACCACTTTGGAGATTTATTTGTAATGTTTCATCCAAGGAAAACAAATTTAAATTTGGGCTGTATTCCAAGGTTATTAGACATCATCTGTGATTCCTTAGAGTTTTTCACTTCAAAATAGCAAAATTTTTCACATGTTGAAAGAGATTGATATTTGACAAATTAAGATTTAGAAACTTCTTTCAAAAGGAGTAAAATGAAACCATGGAAAGTGTCCTGCCTTTATCTTCCCTCATGTTAGTAATGAAAGATAGTATATTTATACATATTCTTGACCTTCTTTTATTTGCTACCATTTCAAACCTAGAGATTGCCAAATCCTGCATGATTAATACCAACTGAAAAGTCCATAGTATTACTTCATACTTCATTATAAATACAAGATTCCAGGTCAATATACATGAAAAATGTAATGAAGTTTTGTCCATCTATTTGATAGTTTCACCCTGTTATGTGAAGAAGAGTCTTAAACTGTGAAAGGATTCAGGACCTGAAAATGCCAAAATATTGCACTACACTTCTGCTATCAGGGTTGATGATGACTCTGACCTGAAAACTAATGTTAATTTTTCCAAGCAAAAATGTTAAAAGCATGAAGGCTTTATGTTCCTTTACCAAAGCAGGAAATATAATATTACTAACAGGATGAATTCCTGATTGTTTCTGCATTGAAATGTTCAAAGGTTGCATTCTAGAGTTGCATCACAACTCTGTTAATTAGATCTTAACATACGTATTACTGAAATAACAACTGGATAAAGAGTCAGCATTAAAAAAATACACAGGGAGAAATAAGACTGGTGTGATTTGATGCTGCCACACTTTCTTCAGACAAGAGCACTCCTCAGATAGAAAAAGATTTATGATTTGTAAAAAGATTTATGATTTGTTTGTGGGTTTTATTATCTTGTATCTTAGTCTGTGATGTGCTTCAGCCACATTGGTTGGTTGTCTTTGTCTATGTAGTTTGGAAACAGTTATTTGACTGACAGATTAGTTGTATCTCTGTGGAAATGTGAATCAACCAAAACTTATAAATAAGAAAAAAGCAATCCTTTTTTTTTTTTTTTTTTAAGGAAAACCAGTATTTTTTATGCTATAAGTAAATTGATATTATTAAGGGGGAAATTTTAATAACCATAATTTTAACTGCACTTAGGATATTGATCTAGAAAAATATAAACATAATCAGAGCCAGATGGAGGCAACAGCAAAGTGTATGGGAGGTCAGAAAATGGATTATCAGAGGTGGCAGTATAATCAATTACTTTCTCTCTTGATCTCTTTGATATCTGTGCAGCAGTAGGACAGCATGCACATATGGAAAGACTTGCTTTCTCTTCTCTTTCCTCTTCTCTGGTATTTTTTTATCTACAAGTCAGGCAGGGCCCAGTCCCTTATTCTTAGTCAATTTAGCTTATAAAACTAAGAAACTTTGAGTGACCCTTCGATAGCCCCCCCCCACCCAAATTATATATTTTACCCTAGATTTTTATGTGGTCATTTCTATTTATCAGTTACCTGTTGGAAGATGAAAGACTGACATCGACAACCCTTTCCTTAATTATCATCAAACTAGAGAATGTGTCCAACTTTGAAAGCATGGGTCATAATTACACCTCTCCTTTTTCCTCCCATTTCATCTAGTCACTTTCCAGGTCTTTCCACTAGACAATTCTAGTCACAATTCCAAGGGAAATTCATAATCACAATATTCACAGTCATCAGGGTGATGGAATCTGACAGCATTTGGGCTAGATATGAGATGACAAACCAGTATATCTTCACTTTACAAAATCAACAATTTAGGAAACATGAGGAAAACAAAAATGCAAAAAATACTGCCATCTGTGTATTTCCTGATTACAGGAAATTTAATTTTTATATCAGTTTTGCACCTGCATTTCTTTGAGTACACAATGCATGTTACTTGGACATTTAAATACAGAAAATGAGGTTATTAAACATGTAAGTTACATCAATTACAGCCACCAAAATTAATCCATATTTATATCCAAATTGGTTAGTCACTAATAACTCCTATCCAGAATGTCACATTGACTTTCTAATAAAAAAAACAACAAAAAAAAACCCCAAAAAAACCCCAAACAAACAAACAAAAAAACCAACCCCCCCCAAACCAACACCATATATATTGAAATGCACAACAGAGTTAATTTCCTGACTGTGCCAAAACTCACTTCAAGAAAACATGTAATGATTCTAATTCTCTAAACAGCTATAACATTCTGGTAAAAATAATATCATTTATAGGTTACCTCACATTGATGATAAAATGCCATGTTTCTCTTTACCTCTCTCTATGCTCCTCTCTCTTATACTTTATTTATTCCTTTCTTTTTCTTATCTAAAAAATTGAATACAGCACAGTATTATCTTTTGATCACTGGAACAAGTGAGAGAGTTGTAAACATTAGGTAAATATCAGGAACTTAATCTGCTAATCATTAACAATATTGATAATGACATATGGCAACAGGACTTCAGTTTTTTCAGTTCTTTAATCTCTTCTTGATTTGTTTACTGGACCAGCAAAACGGAAGTCCTCGATTATTTTTTCCATACTGGATTTTCCTTTGAAATTCATTGCATAGTTAAACTACTACAGTTAAACTACAGAGGCCTCCTTACTCCAGTTTGAGGAGGCATCACAATCACAATCTCTCATTCTCCTGGGCAATTTTAACCACCCCAACATCTGTTGGAAGAGCAACACGGCTGGCTGCAGGGACTCCAGGAAGCTCCTAGAGTGCCTAGATGACAACTTCTTGAGACAAGAGATTAACAGCCCTAATCAAGGAGAGGCATTGTTGGACCTGTTGGTTACAAATGCAAGAGAAATTATCAGGGATGTCAAAGTTGAAGGTAGCCTGGGCTGCAGTACTCATGCCCTAGTGCACTTCACTGTCCTGAGAAATTTGCCCACAAGAAGCACAGTTAGAACTCTACATTTTAAGAAAGCAAACTTCCAACTCTTCAAGGAGTTAGTAAATAGGACCTCATGGGAAACGGCCCTCAGGGACAAGGGAGCAGAACAAAGCTGGCAGATCTTTAAGGACTCTCTCTCTAGAACACAAAAGATCTCAATCCTGACATGCAGGAAATTGGGCAAGGAGGGCAAGAGACCACCATGGTCGAGCCATGACTTGCTGATCAAACTAAAGGGCAAGACGGAGCTACATAGAAAATAGAACAAGGGACAGGCATCCTGGGGTGAGTACAGGAATGTTGCCCGGCTGTGTAGGGATGAGGACAGGAAGGCCAAGGCATAGCTAGAACTGAATTTGGCAAAGGATATAAAAACAAACAAGAATGGTTTCTACAGGTACATTACGCAGAAATGGAAGGTTACAGAAAACATAACGCCCCTAATGAGCAGCAGTGGGGAACTTGTATCAGCAGACGAGGAGAAGGCAGAAGTTCTCAACAACTCTTTTGCCTCAGTCTTCACTGGCAACCCCTTTCCTCCTAACTCCCATGTTGATGGCCCACAAGTTGGTGACGAAAGTGACAAAGTCCCTCCCACTGTAAGTGAAGACGTAGTACATGATCAACTGAGGAACCTGAAGATATACAAGTCCATGGGACCTGATGAAATACACCCCAGAGTCCTGAAGAAATTGGCTGATGTAGTTGTCAAGCCACTTTCCAGGATATTTGAAGTGGCCTTCTATGATGGAGTGACTAGGTCAGCAGATAAGGGACAACCTATGGATGTGATCTACCTGGACTTCAGTAAGGCCTTTGACACGGTCCCTCACAACATCCTGCTCACCAAATTGGAGAGGTATGGATTTGATGGGTAGGCTGTTCAGTGCACAAGGAATTGGCTGGATGGTCATATCCAGAGGGTGGTACTCAATGATTTGAAGACCAGATGGAGAGCAAGGACAAGTGGTGTCCCTCCAGGGTTCTTGCTGGGACCTGGGTTCTGCACCTGGGCCAGAACAGTTCTCACCATCAATACAGACTAGGGGATGAGATATTAGAAAGCAGCCCTGAGGAAAGGGACTTGGAAGTGCTGATGAATGAGAAGCTGGACATGAGCAGGCAGTGTGCACTTGCAGCCCAGAAGGCAAATCGCGTCCTGGGATGCATCACAAGAAGTGTTGCAGCAGGTCCAGAGAAGTGGTTCTGCTCTGGTGAGACCTCACCTGGAGTACTGTGTGCAGGTCTGGAGCCTTCAGGTCCAAGGACATGGACCTGATGGAGCAGGTCCAGAGGAGGGCCACAAAAATGGTCAGAGGGTTTGGAGCACCTATACCACAAGGACAGGCTGAGGGAGCTGGGGTTGTTCAGCCTGAAGAAGAGGAAGCTCCGAGGACACCTAATAGCAGCCTTCCAGTAGCTGAGGGGGCCTACAGAAAGGCTGAAGAGAAGATTCTGTTTACAAAGGCCTGCAGTGACAGGACGAGGGGCAATCGCTTTTAGTTGGAGAAGAGCAGATTTCGATTGGATATGAGGAAAAAGTTCTTTACAATGAGGGTTGTGGAGCACTGGAACAGGTTGCCCAGGGAGGTAGTTGAGGCC
>BJBW01009189.1:81817-97067 GCA_004320125.1 Scolopax mira
GAGGCTCGATGAGGCCCTGGGCAACCTGGTCTAGTTGGAGGTGTCCCAGCTAACTGTGGGGAGGTCGGACTAGACCATTGGAGGTCCTTTCCAGCCTGGACCATTCTATGATTCTATGATTCCATGAAATCAAGCTGACTTCTGTGCTTGGTAACACTGTACTCAAAGACATTGGGGATTCATGTGGATGTACCCTTCAGTCATTGCACCACAAGGTTTGGAAAACGGACAATAAAAACCAAAAGAAGGACAAGGGTTACTAGCCTATCACTTCCAGATCTGAACTGTTAGTTTATATAGTGTTTCATCTTCTTTCTCTGCAGATCATCCCTTCTTCTAGTCGTAGCACTTCTGTGGCTGTAAATTATATTTATTAGGTTGAAATAACGACATATTCAGCAAGCCCTGAATGATTAGTTTTACACAGTATGCACAATTCATGACAATGTGATATGAAAGGACTTAATAATAGTGCCTAGTATTGCAAAATCAATGCTTTCTTTGCTAATAATCATAAATGTTTATATGGACAATTCCATTCTGACAACCTTCATTTCAAAGCAGAATGATATAAAATTGCTAAAATCTGAAATCAACATTAAAATGTATTGAATTCCTTTGATATAGAAACAGAGCAATAATTCAAAGCAGATAAGAAATACATTTCCTATGTCCGATCTTTCAAATAAATACCTTTTAATTAGCAGAAGTGAAAAAGTGTGTGGTTGTGAAAGCTGATATAAAATTAAAGAAATAATAACAAATTTAACTAAAGTGAAGGAAATAACTACTATTCATACCAAGGATTTAGAACTACTCTTTTCTGGAACTCCTATGATATATATATAGTTATATGATCTATATTACAAATTCCCTACCAAAGAAAAGAACATCTCTGAGTCTTTATTGGAAAGTGAAAATAATTAACAGCAGTAAGAGACATAACTTAGGAATTTTTTGTCAAAAAAGATAAATCTAAATACTGTCTAAAGACTGTATCTTCTAAAAGAAATAGAGAAGAGACAGAAGCATTCACAGAGAGATTATATCAGTATCTTTATAACTGATGATACAACTGGGAGCCAGAATGAAAAAAAGGAAAAACAAACTTCTATGTGGAATTTCAGATTAAAAGAAACCCTTCTCTTGTAGTAAATAGTCTTTATTTTGCAGTAAGCTGTTACTAAACCAGACCACATCATCCCTGTACTTCTGCTTTAAGTTGCTGAGTCAGTTTGGCAAGTTCCTGTGCAGTGTTAAAATAATTACTTTATTCTGTGACTCTGATGTTCACATTTCTATGCACTTTTCTTGTAGGCTCAGATGTAAAAAAAAACCCAAACCAACCAAAAAACTCACTCAAAACCTCAAAGCTACTGGAGAATTTGCTACTATATGACTTCATTTCTGGGATTTGACTGAATTGGAGAAGAACATAATGAAAAGAATTAAGCTTAAAAAAAGCAAATTCTGCAGGTCTGCTAATCAAAAAGCAAAATTTTTATTGCACATGGAACACATTTCTTGGGAACGTGTATCAGGCCTACAGACATTTGTACCTATAAAAAATATCAGGTCTCCCAAATGCACCATAACACAGGCAAAAACTGTAATTCTATTCAGTGACTTCAAGCTGCTTATTCAAGATGTAAGAAATATATACTCATCATTTAAATGGAACTTGAATAGTAAAAATGACTGATATTAACACAGTCTTACAATGAACATTTGAAAGAAATTGTATATGGAACATCAGTACTCTTCCTTATTAATTCAGTATGTGAATCATTACTCATAGAGTTTGAAGCAACATGGATCTGGACAAATATTTTTTAAGTGTAAGTTTTAAGTTAAGATGATGTTCATCTAACCCACATTTTTAATTTTTAGCAACTGATATAAAATGTCTACCTGCTTTTGTCTGTGCCTTATGAATGACTCCACCTATGAAACAGTGATTCTTTCAACTGAGACCATTACTGGTCCTAGGAGGTTTCTCCTGTAGTGTATGATATAGCTTGGGCAAACTCCACAGTTAGAGCAATAAGCAGAGAGAGAGAGAGAGAGAAAGCAGCACTGATAGTCACAAATCAGTATCAGCACAGATTCACGCTTCTTTGGAACTTACTGTATAAGTAAAAGAGAACCATTTGTCACAATCTACCCTGAATCCCAATGATATTAGAGAAATTTAAAATATGGTATGATACAATACAACCAAAAAGTCTATGAATTTTTCCCCTCATCGTTAACAGGGTAGATCTGTATTTGAAAATTATTCAAAAAAAAGGATAGTAACTAAGAGTTGTTCCAGTGGAGACATTAGAGAGGTCTTTGGTGCAGTCTTTCTTTTACTTATTTATTTACAAATGATTTGAGAAAATGAAAAGGGAAAAAAAAAAAAAAAAAAAAAAAAAAGAGATGGCAAAGCATCCCATTTATCCCATTTCTGACTAACCCAGAAATGTAAAGATTTGTCTGAGAAAAATTACTAGAGAACCTCACAATACTGAGAGAAAAAAATGCCAGATATAATTATATATAGATGACTGTAAAGGGATAGCCATTGCAAAATCAATTAAGACTTCCCATTACGTAGACACAGTGATACAGACACTGAGTTATATATGACTTACAGGATTATAAAACATGGTCTCATTTCTCAAAAGTAGATGTCATGAAAAATTAACACAACGTTTCCAAATTATTAGGAAAGAAATAGAGAACAAAATAGAAAACATGCCACCACATAAATTCATCCCAAGTTGTGTGGGCCTCTCCATCTCTAGAAGGGAACAGAACTACTAAAAATGTTACAGAAAATGGCTTTTCTATAAGAAACAGTTAAATAAACAAGAAATGACACAGGGATTATGAGTAGAAGGTGACAATTCACTATCTCTTCTAACACAAGAAACAGGTGAGGCACAATTGGAAAGATTGGTAGCAAAACTCAGTGAGATACTTCTCTAGGAAACAGTATAAAACTAATACTAAAGATCTACTAAGATTTTAAAAAAGATTTAAGAAAATCATGGAAGAAAAATCCATCAAAGGCTATTAAACACCAAGAATAAAGCTTCCTTGCAATAAGTGACATAAGTGAATGCTCAGTCACTGCATGCTTCCAAGAAACCATCATTCACCATATGGGGAAACAGGACTCCTGATAGATGAAGCTTTGGTCAGATGTAATATAGTCCTCCATGTATTTTTAATAACACTGACTACAAGATTACCATTCCTGAAATAAGAGTGGTAACTGAGAAAATTTTTCCCTCTGCCTAGTTGTGGTCTGGCACTTTTCCTTCTTTCTTTTCTAGTGTAAACTATAAAGGGTTAATGAAATTGCTGTTGGTGATTTAAGCTAAAATATTTAGCTTTAACTTAAACAGCAAAAGAGAAAGTGTCACGCAGTCAACAGTGGTGTTTGAAGAGGAAAGGAACTAACTTTTCAGCTAAGACAGATGTTTCACTCTGTAAACATTTCTTCTTCTCTCCCCTGATCCCATAAGGCAATCTGTTTGATTTTCTTTAGGAAGAGAGCAGTAGAGGAGATGCAGTGACTTTGCCCTGTGTTCTAGCTTGTTTTTTTAACGTTACCATCTCCAAAGCCTATTATTTAATATAATGATTAGAGAGAGAAGACAATGAAAAATTCCATTACTGTAGTTTTCTTGCAATTGTCATAATTTCTCTGAGGTAGCAATACAGGTCCATTCAAATTTCTTTTCAAATATACTTTCAGATAGATCAGTGACACAAACAGCACCATGATGTAAGTTATGTAATAGCTGCCAGGACTATGTCTATCAAGGGTTCTCTTTAAAATGCAAGTACAAGACTTGAAAGGTCACATCCTCTGTGGGAACAAACCATCAATATTCTTCAATAGATATGAAATAAATTACAGGGCTTTGCTCTTTCTTTGGTTAAGGCAGTTCTTCATTTTTTCACCTACATTATCTATGCTAAATACTGGGATGAGAGAAATGCCACTATAATTGGCAGTGACAGAAAAAATCTGGCCAGTATCTGCATACTGTTGGTTTATTTTTTAAAAAAAACACCAACACACAAACAAACAAACAAAAATTAAAAAGAACTTAAAAATAGATACAATATTGCTTAAATGAAAGAATCTATTAAAGTCATATGGGCCAGATTTCCAAATCTAGAAGCATTCAGGAAACGATGGTGACAACATGTTGAAAAAAGTTGCATTCTAAAAATATAAAATTAGAAACAAGTACTTTATCTTCCAAATGACATGAACCTTACTATCTAATTGTCTATGAATAGCCAATACAAACATCATATGTAAATAATATAATAATAAAATAAGTTAAAACAAATATACTCTAATGTAAATATGTTTAATAAATATTCTTAAAAGAAATACAGGAGTTTATTTGCTGTGTTCTCAGGCTATATTCATCTGTATTTTTTCCTATGTGTTTTCTCCTACCTTTCACAGAGATCTTCTAATGTACTTCGTACTTAGTACTTAATAGTATGAACTTAACTGAACCACCATTTCACCTCTTTAAGATGCACAAATTAAACAGTGCAGTATTTTAGTTAAAAATTAAAGTGACAACTCTATTAAGCTTTATCTTCATATAGTGAGAGTGATTATAGAAAAACTCACCCAGGCCTCACAAAATCTGACATTTCTTAATAAAAATATTCTTCTCTTTCTTTTTGATGAAAGTGTGTGTTTCGTTTGGTTTTGGGTTGTGGTTTTTTTTAAGAAATACATATTGTGTAGCCAAACGCTATAAAAAGTGTTTCAGCTTTTATTCAAAAGCAAGCTGTTTACATTTTGTAAGATGTCTAAAGCAGTAAGTTTCTATGAGTTTTGCAGTCTGTATTTGGGTGTGGCAGATGGGATATAGCACTAAAATACCTGATAAAGTACATTGGAAATACAATGTACAAGAATACATTGGAAAACTTTTCACAGGCATATTGAAAAATGCAGTTTAGCTAGGAAGACAGAACATTTAAAATACTAAACTCTGTATACCAGAAAAAAAAAGTGTTAAAGCCAGAAGAAAACCAGAAGAAAACACTAGCTTAAACATGTAATATTCTAAAGAGTTGATATTAAGCATGGTGTGATAGCAACATTTGGTTTTGCCCTTACTGAAAGAAAACATTAATGTAGTAGCGTGAAAAATTATTTCCTGGGAGAAAACTGAAGGCTCAATATGTATTGTGATTACTTCTGTGTGTCCAGGCTGGGTACACCCACATTGTAAATGCTGTGAGGCCTGGTTATTCATGCCCATTGAAACCTGTGTGTCACATGAATCTTTGTGCTGCATTAGGATACACCAGTGGTCTAATAGTGGACCAAGGTTACATTCTGCAAAAATAAATCCACATTCCAATTTATATGAAATTCAGGACATTAATATAGATAAGACTTTAGGTGTAAATAATAGTACGGGGTTATGACAGTGTAAATTATAAATCCCAGAGAATCTATAAAGTATGAGATAAGCAATCAAACTGTAAAAAAGAGCCTTTTTGGTTTTTTCTTCCCTCTTGGAAACACAGGACGCAATGTAGAAAAGATCTAAAATAAATAAATACATAACAAAAAAACCCAAACCCCCAAAAACTTTTATAGTCTCCTGTGGGTTCACACAGGCTCTGCCTTAGTACTATATTTAAGCAACGTAATCCAGCCTCTTCAGTGGTTTCAAAAAGAACAAGAAGTCACCTTATTTTAAAGTTACTGACAAGAAATACCTCAGATCTAAGGTCAACACCTCTTCTCCTAATGATTTTCTTACAGTTCAATTTATTATGCTAAAGTACTGTAAATCATGCAAAACCTTTTTAAGAAAAATTGCATCAAGTTTTAATATCCTGAAGAAGGATACATTCCCACTCAAATAATATCTGCACCCTTTGCAGATGCTTTGAATTGTCTGTGTGATAAAATAGGAAAACTAATGTGTTACGAGATTTAAAAAAAAAAAAAAAAAAAAAAGTAATCCAAAAATTATTTCTACATACCAAAGACTTAATTTGACCCCTCATTCACTCATATCAATGAAGTGTAGAAAATTGGTTTGGGGTGACCAAAGTGTCAGTAAACTGTCATGCACAACATTTCTGTGCTACAAAATGATAAGATTCTGTTTGCAAAAAATGCTTCTATTTCAATGAAAAGGATAATATCTATACTGAAACTATTGCCAGCTAAAGTCAGATTTGCACTAATTAATCATTAAAGGCTGAAAGTATTGCTATCCTTTCACTTGGTACTTCAGACAAAGTAGAGCAGTAAGCAATGTTATTTTGGCATGAGCCCACTTTCTTGACTGTCTTGTGAGTGATCAATAAAAAAAAAAATTACTGAAGTCTCCATTAATGCTCTTCTCTGACCTAAAATGTCATAAAGGTCTTCATTAATTGAGACCTATTATATAGAGTGAGTTAGTTTGGCTTTCTGATCTTAAAAATAAATCACATGGTAAAGAGATTGAGACTTCCCTTTGGGTGAAAAGTCTCTTCATTATTTTACTCAGTAGGGAATTTTCCCCCAAAAACCTATAGTCTCTTTTGCTCTAAAGAGATTTTTCTATCAAATTCAGGCTAATTTATCTTTTATGCTTCAAAACTTTTATTTTATTTGTCTGGTCCAAAGATAAGGTCCTCTGTTTTCAAATGAAGTGATTTGCAAGTACCTATGACTTTCAGTAACAAAATGAAAGAATAGATTGACCATTAGAACTTTCATCTCACCTCACCAAAATAAATTGCTATTTCTACACATTTGTGCTTGTAGGAGGAGTTGCCAAATCATTTATTCACACTCTAGGTATGCTTCTTTTGTTCAAATAATGGAGCATTTTATAACGAATACCTCACTATTTTTTCTCTCCTGCTACTCTTCTGAGCTAATGTCAACTTTTTCACAGATAATGGACACAGGAGTAGAAAACGGAGAAGGAGTGACCATGTCAAAATTAGCAGGTGGAGCAGGAGAAGTGTGAGGGGGCCCATTGTCTGCACTACATATATATTTTCAACTTAGTCTGCTCCCAAGGAATGAACACTTGCTAGTAGAGGGAACACATTAGGTTGCATTTTATGGTTTAGTTTGATCTTAACAGCATCCACTGTGAGAATTTAGGGACCCACAACTGTAATGTAAACCTCAGACCAATAAATAAGAATAACAGGGTGATTTAGTTGAAAACTTCCCTACTATACAATGCCATTAAAGATGGTTTATCAGTTCCTTGATTTGCCATAATTAAATGCCAACATTGCAGGTTTTATTACATGACTGTCTGGAACAGTTTGGACTGAAAAAAAAAAAAGGAGTTAAAATGTCAGACAGATGAAAATTTCTCTGGGTATTTTGGACTTACCTATAATGTAATGTTCTTAGTGTCAGTTACCTGTACCTGGATTAATTCACTCTGAGTATAATTTATGATCTTACTCCCTTTACACACTTCACTTGTAAGTGTGCTTGTAGACTGTGAAAAGTGTATGCTTTTCAACTGCTATTACCCATAGTATTGGGTAATACAATACAGTACAACCTCATAGTATTGATCTGGCACACATATCCTAAAGTTACTAGAACATACTCAGATAACTCTTCCTTAAAAATTGTTTGTTTATTTATTTATTCATTTATTTCTCAACAAGTTGACTGCAAGTTTTAAGTAATGTCTGAATATATGTTAATGAGAAATAAAAAATAAAAATAAATTCAGGAGTTTTATCCTCCTTGTATTTGCATTGCAACCAACTATATGCTTTGTTACTGACTGTGGACTGTTAACAGCATCTCACAGAACAAGGAGATTCATTAGAGAAAGTTAAAAAAATTATAAAAACCACACATAGAGTGAAGGAGTTTCAACAATTTTTTAATATATTTCCAAAAAATAAGGATAAAGAAGAGGGAAACAACATGGCAACAAACAACATGGAAAGGGCTCAGATACTCAATGTTTTCCATGCCTGTCTTTTATCAGTATAGCCAGAGTTCAAGTAAACCAGGTCACTGAGATGAGTGATAAAGTCTGGAGTAAAGAATAATTGCCCTCAAAGGAAAAAGACCAGGCAAGGGAGTACGTAAAAAAACTGGACACACATAACAAGTCCATAGGCCCTGTTGTGTTGCACCCACACATCATGGTAGAGGTTTTGAAAGAAGTGATTAGAAGTGTTTCCTGAAGACTGAAGGAGAGTAAATATCACTTCTATCTTCAAAAATGTCAATAAAGAAGATCCAATGAACTTACTGGCCAGTGTCTTACCTGAGTCGTTGGAAAGGTGATTAGATAAAATTTTCTGGAAACCATTTCAAAACACCTTAAGGATGAGTGGAAGTATTCAATATGGATTTACAAAGGAAAAATCATGTTAACCAATGTGATAGCCTTCTACAACAAGTTGACTTGCTTGGTGGATGAGGGGAAAGCACGGATGAGGGAACTGGATGAGGGTGGATGAAGGAAATTAATTTAACAAGGGTTTTGACACTGTCTCCCATAACAATGGGACAATTTGACAATGTACATGTTAGGTAAATGGACAGTAAGGTGTTCCTAAAACTGACTGAAGAGACAGGTCCAGAGCATTGTTGTCAGCAGCACAATGTCCAGTTGGAGACCACTCAGTCGTGGTGTGTGTCAGAGGTTAATAGGGCCAACTGTTTTTAATGTGTTCTTTAATGACCTGAATGCTGTGACAGTGTTCTTTTAGCAAGATCATACGTGAAAAAAACAGGGAAGAACAGTTTTGACTGTTGATAGACCAGAGGGTTGTGCTGCCATTCAGAGAGAATCTGACAGACTGGAGAAATGGACTGAGAGAAATCTCATGAAGTTCAACACAGAGAAATTTCAAAGTCCTGCATTTGGGGAAGAATAACCACTACACACTGGTGACTAACTGTGCACAAAACAACTTTGCATGGAAGGACCATGGAGGCCTGCTGGACAAATAGCTGACCATAAGCCAGGAATGCACCTTCAAGGCAAAGAAGGCAAACAGTATCTTGGGTTGCATTAGGAGAAATCTAGCCAGCAGGCTGAGTCCCCCATTCTCAGCACTGATGAGACTATAACTAGAGTCCTGCACCCAGTTGGGGTCTCCCCAGTACTTAACAGAGACGAATTTGCTGTAGTGAGTCCAATGAAGGCCCACAAAGATATCGAGGAACTGCAGCATCTTTCATATGAGGGAAGTCTTCAAGAGCTGACACTAATCAAGAGGATTGGAAGCATCTTATCAATATCTATAATGTATATAAATATCTGACGGGAGGCAACAAAGAAGGTGGAACCAGGCTCATTCCAGTAAAGCCCAGTAACAGAATAAGAATAATAATAAACACATGAAACTTATTCTGAACACAAGAAAACAGTTTTTTACCTTTAGAGTCGTCAAAGACTGGAGTTGGTTGCCCAAAAACTATAGAGTTTCTGCAGATGCTTAAAACCTGACAATGTGCCATAACTGGTATTACTTGGGCCAGGGGGCTGAACTAGGTCATATAGAGAGTTCCCTGTCAAAACCTCAACATTTCTGTGAATCTGTGTAATTCTATTGATAATGCAAGCTGGAGCTATTTAGGTTTTTAAATGTTAAGTGGTAAGTAAACACTGAGCAACCTACTGAAACAAGTATCCTTCATCCACAGAAGAAGAGCTCATAAAATAAACTCAAGAAGACAGGAAAACATATTTATATAGTCAAATTATAAACCCTTTAATAGTTAATAATGTAAGTGCTAACATACCCTTTACCACAACTCTGAGAGAGCATCGCTGTAATCAAGATAAAGAATGACAGGGTATCAAAGGTGAAAGAACTATATATATTTTGCAGAAAGGGGGAGACATGTCTAACAATTTAGAAGCATTAGCGTTGGGTTTTTTTGACAGAAATTACACAGCTATGGACAGGCTTGCTGTATGACGCAAACTGAAAACAGAAAAAAAAAGAAAACAGAATGTTAGAGGAAATAGATTTCATGGGATTTGTACTTCAGTAAAACAAAAGGCTTATTTGAAACACTAGTGAAATTTCACTAATGTATACAAGAATGTAGAACCAGGACCAATTCTGAGATATTTTTCAATATTTTATGCTCAACTGTGTTGTACCTAAATGAATGCTTAAGCAAGAATGGACATTCTTAGGCTACAGTAGTAAAAAAGACTATCTGTTATTGATAGACATTTTCTTCAGGATCCATTTTGCTACAATCACTGAAACATTTCCTGTGTATTAGCAAGTGAAAAGATACCTGGTAGACTAAAAAGAAAAATATGAAGAAGAATTTCACAAAGTAAGGAAGAGGAATAAAGAATCATGTAAAAAAGAGAAAAATATATTTACATTGGTTCAATTTAGTCATGTTGTTTAATCATTATATAGGAGATAAACTCAGAGCTGACCTAAGAGCACAGAAGACATTTCAACTCTTGTCAAACATTTATTATTTCATTTATTTTTACAGTTTTCATAAAACATTTTGAATGGTATCTTGTGCTATTTGCCAGCTCAAGAAACCATTCATGTAATTGCTCTCCATGGTGCAAAGTCATAATGCTGGGATAATAGAGAATAAATCACTTGGAAGTGAGGACAATGTGATTATTCCTAACAAGCTCCTAGAGAAATACCCTCTGAGAAAACATAGATTGTTTAAATTTCAGATATTTGACTCGCTGCTGTTTTTATGGCTGTATAAAACCAAAACCAAACCCAAACAAAACCAGGCTTAGGACAGCCCCTAAAAACAACACAAAAGAACTTTTAAAAACTTTTTGTAACATTTAGTGATAAATATATTAGAAAAAAGAATTTAAAAAAAAAATCTTTCAACAAGCATCCAAACAAGAAAGTTTAAAGACGGCTTTTTGGAGGCACACATATTGATAGAATGTGACTTCTGTTCCTCATGGAAGAGTAACACATGCAGCACTAGTTATTATTTTCTAATGGAAAATAATTTGAAACACAAATAAATATTCTTGGTGATTTCAGTATTTATATCAGAGTATTGCTAGCACATTTCAAATAATGTGGAAGTAAACCTTTATATCAAAGGCTTTGGAAGATATTACAGCTCTGAAATGATAACAAAACTGGACCGCTGATTACCAGTTTTCAATTAGAAATTCAAATTCTGTGTTCTGTTACATATAGTGTGAGAGCAGTGCTTGAGTATGCAGCATAATTAAACCTTATTGTTAGTGATCATCAGGAATATTGATCTTAGCCTTTCCAGAGATGTCTAAGTTATTGTCAATTATCAAACTTGATTCTGGTACCGAAAAATAAAAATAACCACACACTGAGACATACCCCAGCTCCCCTCCAGACACCACTCCTCTTTCTTTCCTAGGCCCCAGTCACCTCGTCACACCCTGAATTCAATGCCCTCCTTGTAGTGAAGGGTGACACCGGGCACTGGGGTCAGCACATGGCAGATCCTACTCAGTTTCTCTGGCATGGTGTCCTCTACTAGCTGCAGCCATACCTCCTCTTCCATCTCCCTGTGACCTGCTCAGATGGCTTCTTTTGTCCAGCCTGGCTCAGGGCAGCCATTTAACCTTCATCCCTGCTTGGGGCAGCTAGTTTCAGTGCTGTCCTGCTCAAGTGGCTAGTTTTTCTTCAGCGTTTCTTCTGCTCTGTCATCCCTACTACCATGGCATCCTTCTGGCTCTCCTCCAACTCTTTCTCGTTCTTCTGTCTTGCCCTGCAATGCCTCTTGTTTTTCACCCCAGTCTTCAGTGTCCCTCCTTGTGTCTCCTTCCACATGTCTCTCCTGCTCTGCCATTTTTTTTCACGGATTCATTGATTTGACAGAGTTGGAAGAGACCTCTAGAGATCATCTAGACCAACTCCCTTGCTAAAGTAGGATTGCCTAGAGTATATCACTCAGGATTGCATCAAGGCAGTCCTTGAAAATCTTCAGAGAAGGGGACTCCACAACCTCTCTCAGCAGCCTGTTCCAGGGCTCTGTCACCCTCACCATAAAGAAGTTTTTCCTCATATTTGAATGGAAGTTCCTATGTTCCAGCTTATGCCCCTTGCCCTTCATCCTTTCACTGGAAACCACTGAAAAGAGTGCAGCTCCATCATCCTTCAACCCACCCTTTAGGAACTTGTAAACATGGATGAGGTCACCCCTCAGTCTTCTCTTCTCGAGGCTAAAGAGTCCCAGCTCTTTGAGCCTTTCCTCATAAGGCAGGTGCTCTAATCCCTTAATCATCTTGGTTGCCCTATGTTGGACTCTCTCCAGTAGTTCCCTGTCCTTCTTGTACTGGGGAGCCCAGAACTGGATGCAGTTGTGGCTTCTCCAGTGCAGAGTAAAGGGAGAGAATGACCTCCCTGTTAATGCTAGAGAAATGCAGAGAAACTATTAATTTTCTCTATATTCATTACCCTTTCTTAAATAAATTTTTCAGAGGCACTATAAACTCTTCTGATTGTCTCAGTTTTGGTGTTCTGTGCATCTGTTTTGTCTGTTGTGGATCTGGATGGAACAGGCTGTGACCACCACCACCACGGGGCATCCTCTGCTTCCTCTATTGCCCAAATCCTGCCAGTTATACCTGATAAAACTTTAGCCTGAAGAATCACTACTTGGGAATGCCCGTGCAATCACTGCCAGCAGCCAGTTCCTCTGATTCCTGGTCACCATGTAAATTCGCAAACTGGGGCAAAACATTGCAGTGGTGTTGTTCATGGAGGGGGATGGAACAGCACACAGGCAGGTAGAGTACTGAGTAAATACAAGTTGGAAATCAAACACAGATTTCTCTTAAAAATAGAAATTCACAGCCATACTTGTCATAAAAGATTTTTTTCTTAATACTTCTCAATTTGTATTGAAGAATACTGGCTTTGATACACATTATTTAACATTGTGAATGAAAAACACAATGAAAGCTTACTTGGTGTTTGGATTAACAATACTAAAGAATACCATCAATTCTAAGGCAATAAAATCTTTAAAACTTAATTTTCTCCAAGTTTAAAACTTAAAATCCTCTAAAACTAAAGAAATAGAAAACTATATTGGGAAAGCTGAGAATATGCATAATATGTCATAATCAGTTTGCATATTTTTCTCAGTTCTGCCAACATTAACTCCATAAAAATAGGTCTGAAAGATACCTTTTTAATATGGCATTAGTGAATGTTTCGATTAACTTTCTTGTGGACAGGTTAATAAAATTTGTATGAAAAACTTTCATAAGAGGAAAGATGCAAAAAAACCAAGATGTACAGTTAAATTAAGAAATTATGAAAAGAGCCGTTACAACCTAAAATCAGTCTTACAGAGAAATCCATTGTTACTCTTATGTCTTTCTTCTAAGCAAGTCTTATAAACAAAAAAAGAGTATTCTATAAGAATAAATAAACCAATGATTATATATAATTAGACAACACCATTTGACATCTATGTGAATCTATTTAGTGATAAAAGCTCCTGTTAAAGACAAGACCTCAGTTTTCTCCAGAAGATCAGGTATTTACATTCACAAACTACCAAATAACATTTACAGTTCTTTATTGAAAGATAAATTCTGATCTTAAATCACTTAGGTTTAAAAAATAACTCCTCTAGTTTTCTCACAAGTGCTTCTGAAACTTCTTGGCACACATTCTTCATGACCCTTTCAGTATTTTCTACGCCTTTTGTAACTGATTTTATTCTTTTTCAATGTGTATGTGGAAACTGGGGAAATGAATAATGTAAAATACTCTTTAAAATTATGAGCCCTTTGTCCTTTACAGACAGATCTACCTGGCTTGCAAATTTTAAAATGGGCAGAGTCAAATAGGCTTGGAACTTCATAGAAATATACAGACCTCACTCAAAGTAAGAGTAAGAGTAGGAGTAGTGGCAAACTTATTGTAGGCATACTTGATTAAAATTATTAGATTCAAGACATGAGAAAGAGATTAAGAAAAAAGAAAGAGAAAAGGGAGGAGAGGAAATGCAGAAGAGGAAAAGCGGGAACAAAAGACAGACAAACAGAAAAAAAGGTCTAAAATAAGCCTGGAGACAGTTTTATGGTGAACAAGGACTTGAAGGATTTTGCTGTATTATTTTTAGTACTTCTTTCATCTTCGTAAAAGAAAACACATGTTCATATTGAGGGTAATGATTTAGAAAAAGAATAACTTGTAACCTAAGGCCCCAATGTGAGGCCTTAATTCAAAAGGCACATATGTCTCTGCAGGATGAAAAAGCTTCTTTCTTTTACTATAGTGCAGAAAACATTGTCTACGTGAAGCTGATGGGGCCTGGCAATCTTTGCCTGAAGAGATATAGCCTTCACTTTTTCCAAAATCTTTAGGACAGAGTAAAGACATTAAAGGGCTACATTTTCAGCTGATATTATTGTCATAGACATATTGCTGGAGTTGGAGCTGGAAGGTATGGCCAAGCAATCCACTTCCCTAACGTGTTGTGGAAACCAGTTCTATTTTCATTTTTAAAAATTGTCTTTAGAAAATAACTGTCAACAAAAATTGTGGATGAAAATAGAGAGACACCCATACACAAGGTTTAAAAAAAATTATACCCTGAGCACTAGTCTTTTTCTAAACAGCAAGGAAGGAATATAAAAGACAGAAAGATCATGAAAGAAAAAACATTGAAAAACTCCTTAAGTCACACTGTGTATTTAAGCTGTATTAACTCTATTTAGCCACACAAGGGCATATCATTTATGGTTTGTAGTGTTTGCTGTCTAATTAACCTTGATTTGTCTGTATGGGGTTTTAGACCTCATCACTGGCATTGAAGTCCAGATTAATAAAAAATTAAAAACACTGCCATCATTTTCACAGAATCACAGAATCTTAGTGGTTGGAAGGGACCTTTGAGATCATCAAGTCCAACCACATTAAAAACAAAATGAAACAAAAACAAACAAACAAACAAAAAACCTCAAAAAAACCCCACCCAAAGAAACACAAAAATACACACACAAGCCAAAACAAAACAAAACAAAACCCGCTACAAAAAAAAAAACAACCCACAACCATAAAACCCAGAAAAACCACACACAAAAAACGCAACCACCAACTAAACCCCACACTCAAAACCCCACACCCACACCCCACCACAAACCAATAATCTTGGGCACTGGAGCATGCCCTGAAGAGCCATGTCTACACGTTTCTTAAATACCTCCAAGGACGGTGACTCCACCACCTCCCTGGGCAGGCTGTTCCA
>BJBW01009191.1:0-21792 GCA_004320125.1 Scolopax mira
CAGCTGGGAAAGAGTGGGAATGGTGGCAATGTGGCGGGACCCCCGGCAGTGTCTGCGTCCCTGTGCCCTCCCTGGGCGGTGCTGGGGCTGGGGGCCGTGCTGGGGCAGGAGGAAAGGCACTTAGGGAGTGTGGGGGGTGTCTCTGGCTGGCCCCATCTGCCAGCTGGGGCAGCTGTGCATCCCTAGGACCCTGCCTGCCCTTCCGCAGCCGGGTCCGTGACTGCCGGGCACCGTGTGGGCTCATCCCTGGCAGCTCCTGGCTCCCCAGCCCACAGCTCGGCTCTGGGGGCTGGCAGGGACACAGGGACCGAGTTGGCATCAGCGGTGGCCATCAGGGGTGAAGTGGAGCATCCAGCAGCCTGTGCCCTGCTCCTGCAGCTCCCCTGTGTGCCCCCCAGCACTGCTGGGGGTGATAGGGCCAGGAGGAGTCTGGGGGTCCCCTGCTCTTCACCCCAGCCAGGGCAACGCTTCCCGTGACACAGGGTGACAGCTGGGTTGGGACCCCAAGACTCAGAAATCTGCTCTGTCCTGGCTGGCATCGAGTGGACTGTCCGCCGTGGGGACAGGCAGGTCCCAGCAGTGGGGGGGACCACTACCACCATCTCTGGTGCTGCCAGGAGCAGAGGAGGTGGCCACGGTGGCCGTGGGACTGGCCACGTGCTGCCTGCCTGGACTTTCCAGGGTCCAGCAGGGAATGGCTCGGCCTTTCCTTCCCCGATGCAGAGCTCCTGGTGGAGCCGGGGACTTTCCAAAGTGCTTTGTTGTCCTTGGGTTTCCCTCTTGGTTGCCAGAGCGAGCGGAAGCCAGCATGGAGACGGCGAAGGGCTGGGCGTCCGCGTCCGGCCCCGCACCCTTCCTGCCCCTGCAGTGGCACGAGGGACAGCGGGACAGGGGACGAGTCGGGGTTCAGGAGGGGGTGGCAGGGCTGGGGCACCGCAGAGGGTTTGCTGTGGTTGTGTCTGGGATGGGCCACCTTAAGCATTGGGCATCAGCCCCCTTTGGGATGTGTCTGTCTGTCTGTCCTCGCTCACAGTGTCCACAGCCCTGCTTCATCCCTGGCAGGGTGACACCATTGCAGGGGACAGCATGGGACCAGCGTCCCCAGTGCCACCAAGAGCATCCTTGAGGGAGGGAAGGCTCCCAGCCCATGGGTGTTGTAGCCTTTGGGTGCCGTTCCCATCCCAGTCCCGGTGGCGGCCCTGCCTGAGTGTGTCTCCCCACCCTGCTGCTGGTGACACTGCTCTCTCATGTCCCCCAGGGAGGCCCTCCAGGTCACACTCAACGATGTCACTGTCTGTGCGCCCGCAGCGCCGAGTCCTCGTCACCAAGATCAATAGGAGCCAGTCCTTCGCCGGAGTGAACTCGACGGCCGACCGGCCCTTCAGGTAGGACACGGGTGCTGGTGCTGCCAGGGACAGGGACGGGCTTGGGCATGGTGGCAGGACCTGCTGTGCACCCCGAGGCATCTTCCCAACCTACTGTCCTGGCATCTCCCTCAGGGACCTTTGTGGGATGTCACAGGGCGGGCTGCGGGGAGCATGGAGATGGGAGACACCACCCCAACTCTGCACCCCAGCTGCATGAGGACCCTGCAGCCCCGTGGCTGCTGCCACCAGAGCATGGAGGGGGCAGGTGTAGCTCACCCTCGTTCTCCAGTCAGCTCTTAAGGACTTCCCTGTGACCATCTCATCCTGGTTAATGGGTATGATGAAGGGTGGCTTTTGAAGTGGTGTCTTGGTGTCTTGACCTCCTGCAGCAGCTGGTTTTGGGGCTTGAGGGCTGACGTGAATTAGGGTTTCCTCCGGATCACTTCAGACCTGTCGCTGAAAGGTTTTTATGGGCCGCCCATCAGCTGCCTTTTGAGGAGCAGCTCCTCCCTCCTCATCCTCTCTGGCTGCTGGCAATGTTACGGTGCCATGGTACCCTTCCTCCTCCTCTCTGCTCAGCCTCACGTCAGTGAGAACCACCCCATCCCTGCCACCCTCCTCCCCACCATCCCCAGCTCCTGGCTGCACTCTTGCCGGTGGTTTCTTGGGACATGGGCACGCCATGGCTTTAGGCTGCAGGACTTCAGTGCTCTTAATCCCTTTCCCTAGCACCCAGCCAGGGATGAGGAGGGATGGTGGAAATCAAGCGCTTACCCATCACTTTGGCTTGGGAGGAGGCCAAGGTATTCATTTCCCCACCACCACCAATGATTCGGGGAAGTCTTTCAGTTGTTCCTGTGCAAGAGCAGCACAGGATGGGAGGTCCAGATTGGGGCTGGGAACCGAGGAGTCCGTGGTGTCTCCTGGGCACTGGTGGTGTGACGATGTGTTGGGAGGAGGAAGGGAAGAGCCGGTCTGAGCGGGGCGTTGGTGGCAGGGCTGGGGAGCGACTCCGTTGCACAAGGCAGGAAGGGTGGTGTTTGGGTCCCAGGTGCTGGATCAGCATCTTTTCAGGTCCCCAAGGCAGCAGTGGAGCAGGTGGAGGTGACAGGCAGCTCCAAACGGTGGGTTTGGTGACATCTGGGGAAGCGTAGCATCAGTGAGGATGTCCCTGCACTGTGGGTGGGATGGGGTGACAGCGTTTGCTTGTCCCTAGGATGCTCCCCTGCTGGGATCCCTGACCGTCACTGGGAGCTCATGGTGGCAGGACAGCAAGCTGATGGTGGCATGTGTCACCCTGCCACATTGCCCAGGCCGCAGGGAGCATCTCCAAGGCCCTGGCCACCTGGGGAGTAGGCTGGAGGTGTCCCCGTGGTCACTCCAGGAACACAGTTTGGCTGCAGCTGGTGTCAGCTCCATTTGCCTCTGACCAGCGCATGGGACCCACACATCTCCTCAAAGACTATCCCAGTTTCTTGGACCCCACTGCGATGGGGTTGCTTCTTTGTTCCTCTCTAACACCAGCTTTGTGGGTTTCTCCTTGTCCTTCCCATGGCTTTGGGGCGGACGAATGCATTGAGGGGGCTGCAGACCCCCAGGGCAGGCAGCACCACCCAGCCTCACGTCCCCATCTCGCCTGGCCCCGCTGGCTGGTTAGACTGGCTGCTGGGGAGTCCTGGGAGAGGCAGACAGGTCCGGGCAGACCTGGCCTCCATCCCAGATCTCCTTCTTGTCTCGAGAAAGGGTGCCCAGCAGGCTGGGGCACCCGGGATGACACTGGTACCGCGTGCTGACCCCATTTGCCCTGGTTTTGCCTGCTTCTCTCCTCAGGAACCTCTCGCCCTTCACCCCCACTGTCTCCCGCAAGACTGGCTCCAGGGTCAGTAGGATGTTCTCAATGTCCCACAAATCGCCACCACCCAAGGTGCCTCAGCCCAACCGCCTGGACGAGGTGTACGAAGCTCTCAAGAAGGGCCTAACGTAAGTGCTGGGGCTTCCCATGGCCGGGTGAGGGGCACCAGGACAGCTTGCTGTGTGGGTTGGAGTTGGCAGGTCTCCCCTTTCATCACCAGACAGGGAACTGCCAGGTCTCCTGGTGTGTCCCGGAGCGGCGTGGGGACCCCCATCCCACCACGTCCCATGTAGAGGCACCTGTGGGCCCCAGATGTGCTGGGTTGCTGTGGGCTGTGGGTGGCAGGAGCCCTGGGCAAGGCGTCCCATCTTGAGCCCTGTGGTGTGGTTGCCCCCAGAGCCTACTTGGAGGTGCACCAGCTGGAACTGGAGAAGCTCAGCACCCAGATACGTGAGTCGAAGAGGAATTCGCGCCTGGTGAGTCTTGCTGGGAAGGTCCTTTGGGGCAGATGGCCAGGGCTGTGGGTACAGCTGTGGCAACTCCTGGCCCATCTGTGCCCCGGGGCAGACTTGCTTCTGTTGGGGACATCGGGGGCCAGCCCGGGCTGTGGTGCTGGGCTACTCATGGCTCCTGTCCTCCTGTCATGCAGTCCCCAGCCCTGGCTGGGTGCTCATGTCCCTGCCGATGTGCTATGGGTGGTGGGTGTGCGACGTGCTGGGTGTCCTTGGGTGGGCAGAGCTGGCTTTGTGCTGCATTTTATCCCTCTCCTCTCTCCTCCAGGGCTTTCTCTACGATCTGGATAAGGTAAGCGGGATCCCCCTCGTCTCCCCACATCCCTGGGCTCCTGCCGGCCCCTTCTACGCTTGCCTGCCCCTCGGCCCCCTGCCTGTGGGGTGGGATCGGGGCTCTGTGGGCAAGGAGGGTCTGGGCTGGGGATGAAGCTGAGATGGGCAGGGGCTTGTAGCCTGCTTCTGGCAAGCAAAAGCTGTGGTTGGGCGAGTGCTGAGCCTGGGTTAACTCTGAGGCTGGGAGAAGAGCACCCGAGAGCTTGGGCTGTCTCCTGGGGGACCCTCCGGAGCAGGGGAGGCTGGAGGATGCTGGAGAACCTGGCTGCAGGCACATCTGGCTGCCACCTCAGGCAGGGCTGATGACCAGGATCCATCCCAGCCCCAGCCTGGGCACACAGCAGGGCGCATCCTGACCCGCAGCTCCTCTCCGGAGGGCTTGGGCTGCCTCTCATGCCATCTCCTCTGCTTTTCCAGCAAGTGAAGTCCATCGAGCGCTTCCTGCGTCGCCTGGAGTTTCACGCTAGCAAGGTGAGAGCTGGGGGGACGGGGCGGGGTGTCACCTTGGGGCTCCCCGGGTGCAGTGCTGAGATGGCCGTGCTGTCCCCTGCCCTGCCCCTCACTGCAGCTCGGGCCTGTCCTTCCAGATAGATGAGCTCTACGAGGCTTATTGCATCCAGCGGAGGCTCCGTGATGGAGCCCACAACATGGTCAAGGCTTACAGCACGGGCTCACCGGGCAGCCGGGAGGCACGTGAGAGCCTGGCCGAGGCCAGCAAGGGCTACAAGGAGTACACGGAGGTGAGGCCACTGGCTTGGGGTGGGCTAGTAGGGTGCTGGGTCCCATGGGTGGCTGCTGATGGGTGCTGTGGGGGTCTGTCTCTCTCCCCAGAACATGTGCCTGTTGGAGAACGAGCTGGAGAGCCAGCTGGGCGAGTTCCACGTCCGGATGAAAGGTAACTGTGTCCTGCTCCGTCCCTGCCCTGCTGCCTGCCTGCCTGCCTGCTGCCTGCTGACGCCCCTCTGCCTTCTCTTGCAGGACTGGCAGGCTTTGCCCGGCTCTGTGCTGGTGACCAGTACGAGGTTGGTGGGGCTCTAGGGGTTGGGATCTGCTCTTCTCCTGCCCTTGGTCCTTGGGGTGCCTGGGGGGTGTGTAGGTGGGCGCTGGCATGGAAGCATGTTGCAGGGTGGTGGTGGGTGGCAAGGTTCCCTGGTCGTGCCCGGGGACGCACAGAGAGCACCCACCACCCTGGGGCTGGGTCCCCCCTGTAACCCACCCCCCTCTACATCTCCAGATCTTCATGAAGTACGGACGGCAGCGGTGGAAGCTGCGGGGGCGCATCGAGGTGAACAGCAAGCAGGTGTGGGACAGCGAGGAAATGGTTTTCTTGCCCCTCGTCACCGAGTTCCTCTCCATCAAGGTACAGAGCAGAAAGGGGCAGGGATGGTGGGGAGCCAACCTTGCACCCCAGCAGGACCTTGCTTAAACTTCACCCTCACTGGGGTGGAGAGGAGGCCATCTGGTGGTGGTGGCCTCCTGGCACACAGTGTGGATGCAGACAGCATTGTGAGGTCCATGGCTTCACCTTCTCCTCTCCTCCCTCTCCTTCCCCAGGTGACGGAGCTGAAGAGCCTGGCCAACCATGTTGTGGTGGGAAACGTGTCCTGCGAGACCAAGGACCTCTTTGCGGCTCTGCCCCAGGTAGTGGCTGTGGATATCAATGACTTGGGCACCCTCAAACTCAGCCTGGAGGTGACCTGGAAGTGAGTACCTCAGCAGGCATTTCTGGTAGCACATGGTGGGGCTGGGGATGCCTGGCACGGTCTGGCAAGAGGTGGCCTGTCCTGGGCTCTCTCCCATCCCAAAGCTGGGCTGCCAGAGCTGGACTGGATGACATCTTGGTGTTCTGCTCACTGCAGAGCAGGGTTCAGGGCTGGCACACGCTTCTCACCTTCCTGCTGTCCTCCCCAGCCCCTTCGACAAGGACGACCAGCCCTCGGCAGCCAGTACTGTTAACAAGGCCTCCACGGTGAACAAGAGGTTCTCCACCTACAACCAGAGCCCGCCCGACACACCATCCCTGCGGGAACAGGCTTTCTACGTAAGTGGGACACTGGGCAGGGCTGCTTGGGTGAGGGGGTCCATGTGGGGACGTGACACGGGTGACACGGCTCGGGGACAGGGGTGGGCAGCTCTTCTCCAGCCTTACGGCCATGGCTCCCCAGTGCTGGCCCCTCCTCCCCACGTGCTCACAGCTCCTCTTCTCTCTGCCCAAGAGCCTGGGGCGGGCGGCCGACAAGCACGATTGGTCCTTGCTGGACATCTTTCGGGAGACACTCTTCGAGAAGCTGTCTCAAAGCTGCTCCTGCGGCGACGTCTCCTCGGCCGAGCTCAGGAGATGGCCGCAGCAGGGCCGCGTAAGTGCCAGGGCTGGAGCCGGCCAGTAGCTTAGCCCAGCGGCGTGGCCATCCCGCGTTAGCCATAGCTCCTTGTCTCCTTCTCACTGGCCAAAGGCCTGATCCTGCCGGGATGGGGCCTGGGGAGACGTTCCCCAAGCTGGGGGAGCCTCTGTCTGCCTGCCCTCGGGCGAGAGCTGGGCACTGGCGAGTAGAAGGCTTGTCCGTCTCCCTGCACTGGTGGCGTTGGTGTGCTGTGCCGTGGCTGGTGTGGGACGGTGCTGGTGTGGGACGGTGCTGGTGTGACACTGCTGGCATGGTGCGGGCGTGATGCCCCCGTGGTTGCTAGTGTGATGCTGACATGGCGTTGGGGTGGCCAACGTCGGCATGGCCACCGGCGGGACGCTGGTGTGATGGTCAGAGCTGCTCCCCATGAGCTGGTGCCGTGGTGGGGGGTGTCCTCAGATGGATGTGTCACACGCCATCATGGCTGGGATGGAGCTGCTCGCTCTGCCAGGGAGCTGCTGACACCCCAGGGCTCCGGGGTGTGCGTGGCTGGGCTTGGGGAGCCAGACTCCCCCCGACTCATGGCACGGGGTGCAGGGCTGGAAGGGGCAGCCATGGTCTGCCGGGTCCTCCCCATCCATCCTGCTGTGCCAGCAGAGCTGAGGCAATGTGGCAGTGTGGCAGCCGGCACCGGTGGTGGCAGTGGCCTCGCCGTCCCCTGGCTCCTGCCCCTGGTTGAAGGGAAGGGCAAGCAGAGGAGCAGGGGCGGCAAGAGGGTCTTGGCTGACACCATTTTGCCCCCCTTCCCCAGAACATGCTGCGGCGCCAGGAGGAGCTGGAAAACGGCACGGCCTGGTCCATCTCCTCCGAGTCCTCGGACGACTCCTCCAGCCCCCAGCTGTCCGGTAGCTCCCGCCATGCCGCCCACAAGCCCATCGTGCAGCCCGAGGTGCAGGCCTCCGCCCCCGCCATCGAGATCTCCTTCTCCCAGCAGCCGGCGGAGGCCGGGGCCGGCAGCGGCGATGTCGGCATCCCCCCCTCCGGGAGCCAGCCGGAGGAACCAGGCAACCATAGGAAGGAAGCGGTGGCCAACGGGCACGTGCCCTACTCCCGGACTCTGAGCCACATCAGCGAGGCCAGCGTGGACGCCACGATGGAAGCCAAGGTTGCGGAGGGCCCCTGGGAGCCTGCGCCCAGTCCAGAGGACACGGAGTCAGGCCAACAGGACGTGGACCCCCTCCCCGTGGCCACGGCAGGGCAGGACAGGGGCGCCGAGGCCAAGCCCCGTGCCGCTGCAGCATGGGCCACCAGCTGCGAGGCGGAGGCTGGTAGGGACGAGCCGGTGCAGGGCCGGGCACCGACACAGGGCAGCTGCGGCTCCGGGGTGATGGCGGCGCTGGCACAAGCCCCCACGGAGGAAAGGCCCGTCCCGTCCCCGCCGCTGGCCGCCACTGTCCCCGAGGTGCCGCGGGGGAAGGCGGTGGATTCGGGTCTGGAGGAGGCTATCGGCCTCCTGGGCTCGGCCCTGGATGACTATCGGGGGCAGTTCCCGGAGCTGCAGCCCCTCGAGCGGGAGCTCAAGCACCTGGAGGAGATACTGCTGGTGAGGGGCTCCCGGCAGCACCCAGGGACACCGGGGATGGGGCCGTCTCTGGTAGCAGGGACAATGGGGACGGGGCCATCCCTGCTGGCAGTGCCCAGGGGTGACAGGGACAGGGCCATCCCTGCTGACAGTGCCCAGGGACAAGGGGAACAGGGGTGAGGGTGGCAGGACCATCCCTGATAGCAGAGCCTGGGGAAAAGAGAGATGGGACCATCCCTGATGGCAGTGCCTGGGGACAACTGGGGACAGGGACATCCCTGGTGACAACATTCAGAGACAATGGGGACAGGGCCACCCCCGATGGCAATGCCTGGGGACGCCAAGGGGGAGGGGGCCATCCCTGTGGGCAGTGTCTGGGGACAAGGGGGATGGGGGCTGTCCCTGCTGGCAGTGCCTGGGGACGCGGGTGGCAGGGCTGTTGTGGCTGGCGAGCCAGGGTGTGACACCACCATGCCTTCCTCCGCAGCAGAAGCAGGGCGTCTTCCTCAGCCGAGCCTCCAGCATGAGCCTGACGGTGGAGCACGCGCTGGAGAGCTTCAGCTTCCTCAACACCTCTGACATGGAGGACTCGGAGGGCTCTGAGGAGGAACCTCTCCACGATGAGAGGTGCAGAGCGTGGGATGGGGCGCAAGGCAGGATGTGGGGTGGTCGGGTTTGGGGGGGGTGCCCCCCTGTTCTCGGGTCTCCAAGCTTTAGACCAGCCCATCACAGCTCAGAGCCAGGTCCAGGTCAAGAAGCAGTAGGATGTGGCCCTTCTGGTGGCACAGTGCTGCCCCAGATCACTCCATGGGGGCTGTGCCCCCATACCCTGTCCCCCCAGGACTTGCTGCTTCACCCAGCCCTGACACCGTGATACTGTAGGTCCTATAGAAACCGCCCTGTGGGTGGGGAAGGTCTGGGTCCAGTTTTCCCACTCTGACCCATCGCCTCTGTCCCTGCCTGGCTCACAGGAGGGCTGGCAGAGCCCGGCGCGGCAGCAGGGCCCCCAGCACCGGCGAGACGGGGGGAGACAACACCGGCACGTGCAGCGGCTCCGAGGCCAGCACGGACCCCTTGAGCACCGGCAACGAGTTCCTGGATAAGGCCCTGGTGCTTCACCTCAACAACTGCAACCGCCTGCTGCTGGTGAGGACAAGGGCTGTGGTGCGGTGGCAGGAGACGTCCTGGGGAGGGACGCCCTGGCATGGAGGCTGTGGTTGGTCTTGGAGGGGGTGAGCTCCGTCCCTGAGGTCCCCGCTTTGGCCGTGCCTTTGCAGAAGCTGGGCACCTTCGGTCCCCTGCGGTGCCAGGAGATGTACGCCCTGGACAGGCTCATGCGGGAGGCTCAAGTGCTGGAGATCGTGTGCCAGCTGACAGAGGAGCGAGCGGGAGCCGCCAGCTCTGCTGCCGAAGGTAAAGACACAGCTGAGGGGGGACCTTCTGTGCCACCAGGTTGGCCACTGCGTCCTGACAGGCTGAGAGAGCTGGGGGTGCTTTCAGCCTGGAGAAGAGAAGGCTCTGGGGAGACCTGGGAGCCCCTTCCAGTCCCTCAAGGGGCTCCAGGAAAGCTGGGGAGGGACTCTGGATCAGGGAGGGGAGCCATGGAAGGAGGGGGAAGGGTTTGACCCTGAGAGAGGGGAGATGGAGCTGAGNNCTCTTCCCTACACAGCCCAGGATCCCATTGGCCCTCTTAAAAGGGACCACCACCTCACAGAATATTAAATAAGCGAGCAAAATGAGCAGGTCTGGCTGGGTAGTTTTCAAATCTGCTTCAAGCCCACATTGCAGAGACGGTCCTCAGCTTTTCTGATACAGTTTGTGTGTTTCACAAGAAATACTTAAAATAAATATGCTCACAAACCAAATGAAAAAAAGGGAATTTTGGACAAAGCAACACAGCTCCAGGCAGGAAAAGTGTTGCAGTATAATGAGGAGCTTTTCCTCAGTGATATCCTACCCCGAGGTTGCTCCTAACAAACAAGCCACAAGTCCAGTCCAAATAATCCCAACTCTACTTTGCAATTTTAAAGCCTGGGACACCATTTTCTACTTTGAAACCAGGCACCGGCACTCAAGTTTGGCTACATGTGCTCAGACACTAGTTTCCAAGGAAACCAGTGACTGCATGAACATTGCAAAATGCAAGTCCTGTGCTTGCTGTTTCACGAGTACACTGTAGCTATCTCCGTGGCACAAACCCCTCCAGGTAGGAGCTTTACCACTGTTTCTAAGAGACCTTCATGCGATTTCAGCCGCATAGGGTGTCAGCGTACGCAGTGGGGATCCCAGCAATGAGCACACTTGCAACCAAACCACTTGCTGGAGGCAGGTATCCAGAGAAAAGGAAAGGAATTATTTGTGTTGGTTTAGGCTCCAACAGAGCAAACCCTTTTGGTTTTTTTTCCTGTTCCGTCAGCCCTTCAAAGCAAAGACAAGGTACACGAAATTTGAATGTCTGCCTGCATAGACCCCCTAGAAATGGCCAATCGGATCAAAAACTACATAGCGGTTTAAATGCCACTTACCACCTCCAGTGCAAAAAGTACAGCTTTCCAGCACCCTAAAATAAGGTTTGGATTCAATGACTTCTGGAATCTTAGTATCCCACGGTATCTATCCCAAGCAGGGTAACCAAAGAAACAGGTACACAGCAAGTCAGCATGTCCTTTTTAACTCCTTGAAGGAGCCATTTTTTCCCCTTGACACATATTTTGTATCTGGTGCTCACTCTTCCCAGCGAGTCTTCAACACAGATTATTGCAAGCAGCTGGCTAACCTAAATTTTGGGCTACTAAGTACATTTTTGCAGAATAGCAGTGCACAGATTAGAGGGGTAGGAGGAGTTGATTCATTTCATCCATGTAAGACACATATTGTGCTTAGGAACACAGGTTGCTAAAGCTCAGGACTGCTTTCCCAGCGAGCCTGGAGAGAAGCCATCCCTGTCCGTGGCCTGGAACCTCATTGTCTCCTGATGGACTTCAAAACTATCCACCTACAGCATTCATCCAGTAATATAAATAATATATATATATTTATATAAATGTAAGAGGAAAAAAGTTAGTGCTGTAGAAAATAAACCTATGGAGATGTATTACAACTTTAAAAATGGTTTCTATGTTAATGATTGCCTTCATTTAAGTGCTAATAACACTTAAATGCTTGCTTAAAACTACTGTACTTGATGAATACTTTTGTTTTGCATATAACCACCATAAAGATTTCGACATAGTTTCTGAACAGAACTATTTTGCTTTAAAACATAGTGCATTTACATTACACTGCTAAAATCAATATCAGAAAACAGCTGACATTCAGAACTGTGTGTTGTTTACTGCTACTAGTAGAACTAAAAATAATTGAAGTTGCAGTGACATGTAATCTTGCTATCAGAAATAAATTCTTTGGTGTGAGGGTGGTGAGAGCCTGGCCCAGGTTGCCCCGAGAAGCTGTGGTTGCCCCATCCCTGGAGGGGTTCAAGGGCAGGTTGGAGGGGGCTTGGAGCAACTGGTGTGGTGGGAGGTGTCCCTGCCCAGGGATGGTCTGGCACGATGGTCTTGAATGTCCCTTCCAACCCAAACCCTTCCATCACTCTATGATTCTATACCCTGGGGACTGCACGGGGCCCAGTCCCCCCATCACTGGCATGGCCTCGGCAGTGAGGGGCTGTTGCTGCTTTTCCCCCCTTCCCCGGGGGGTCTTGACAGCGTCTGTCCCCACAGTGGTGCAGTTCTCGACACGGAAGGAGGGTGTCCTTCCCCTTTGGGACCGCTGCGTGGAGGCACCCAATGTCTACACCTGCCCCGTGGAGCGGTTCCTGCAGGTGCTCAGCGCCCAGTACAGGGCACCCATCAGCGAGCGGCACCCTGGCCTGGCCGATGCGGGTGAGTGGGCACACAGGGGGTTTCACTTGGGGACCAGGAGCCCCACAGAAGGGTGGCCATGGCCGCTGCACACCCTGACCCCGGGCGCCCTTTCCTGCAGTGTGTGTGAAGCTGGTGGAGGACATGCTGAATCGGCGGCTGCCCCGGCGGCCCGGCAGCGTCCAGGGCGAGCAGGTCACCATCTTCCAGTACTGGAGCCACTTTGAGTCCCTCGGTCCCCTGGTGCTCGAGACCTACGTGATGGAGCTGGCTGAGGAAGGTGCGTGCCCTCCCACCTTCCCTAGACCCTGGCATTTGGTGGTGGGTCACCACCATAGAGAATCACCCTGCAGCACCACCATGATGCCCTGGGGCATCACCCAGAGGCTCGGGCATCACCCAGAGGCTCAGCCATCCTTAGAGTGGGCAAGTAGGTCTGATCTGGTGCACGCTGCCTTCCTGAGCACCCTGGGTCCATGACGTAGGTCCTCAGTGTCTTGGCTTGGGTGTCCCAGCAGCCCCATGCATTGGCACCCTGCGTGGGAGCCACCTCTTGCTTGGCGTGGGTGTAGGGCGCTCAGGGATGGGTTCCAGGTGGCATGAGGGGACACGTAGGCAGTGCCACTGGGCTCAGCTGGCATATCCCTGCAGCGCTGCTGGCCCAGAACCTGAACTCGGACGACCAGGATGTGGTGCTGCGTGCCCTGAAGCGGGTGCCCGAGGGCCGCCTGAAGAAGGAAGGGTTGAAGGCCCTGAGCCTGCTCCTCGTGGAGGGCAACAGCAAGGTGGTGAGCGCCGTGTCGGCCCAGCTCCGCAGCCTGGCAGAAAACCCCCGCTTCCGCCAACGGGTACGTGCTGGGCAAGCCAGGGACAAGGCGGGCTAGTGTCGCGGTCCCCAGGGTGCTGACCACCAGCCCTGCTGGAGGCGGTGGCACTGATCCACTTCGTGTCAACCCCCAGGCTCTGGTGTGCTACCTGGAGCAGCTGGAGGATGAGGAGGTGCAGACGCGCGTGGCTGGGTGCGCGGCGCTGGGCTGCTTGAAGGTGAGGACGCGGGGAGGAGGCAGCAGAGTCTGGCTACAGTTGCAGGAACCTCCCGCTCCCAGGAGAGAGGAGTTGGGGGTGCCCCCAAGGCACTGGAGAAGCTGGAAGGGGCAGGGAAACGGGGAGGGAAGGGACAGGATGAGGTACTTTGCTGCACAGTTGTGTTGAATTGGGTTGTGTTGGGTTGTGTTGGGTTGGGTTGGATTTGGTTGGGTTGTGTTGGGTTGAGGTTGGGTTGGGTTGAGGTTGGGTTGGGTTGGGTTGGGTTGTGTGCTCAGCCCCTTGTCCCGCAGGCCAAGGAGAGCATCGAGCAGCTGATTTACTTGTGCCAAACCGACAAGGAGCCCGTGCGGGAGGCGGCCAAGCAGAGCCTGATGCTGTGTGGTGAGTGTCCTGCTTCTCCTCTCCATCCTCCGATCCCTCCCCACCCACCGCATCCCCCCGCGGCGTCTCCCGGTGCCGGCAGCGCCCGCGGGAAAAGCAGCTGGTCCTTCAAGCAGCTTGGTCTGTCGGGCCAAGAGCAAGCGGGCAACAGGGGCCAGGCATCCTGTGGCCACAGAGCCCTAAGCCTGGTTGTTATCTATTATTTGCTAGATGGCACTGAGAGAACCATCTGAGTGGGGTTTCTAGGCCTCCAGATCGCGGCAGCTGCTGCACAGGTTGGGACACGTGAGCTGTCCTTGTCCCCCCCCTCACCTTGTCCCCACTCCTGATGCTTTGCTCACGATTGTCTCCGTCTTAGAGCCTGTCAGCCACATCACTGTTTTTGGAGTCTGTGTGTCTTGGTTGTTCATAGAGCCCATCCCTGTGGCACCCTGGCACGTGTAGACGCCTCGTGTCCCGTGTCCCAGCAGATTGTCCATGTCACCACTTCTTGCTGGCAGATTGGTGTGTGGGGGGTGGCCAGGAGAAGGTCTTGGAGCCCACTTGTAGCGTGGACGTGCACATCCCTGTGCCTGCCCGGGGGTCCTGGGGAAGCCCTCAGGATCCTACAGGAAAACTGGAGAGAGACTTCTGACAAGGGCATGGAGTGATAGGATGAGGGACTATGGCTTCAAGCTGGAAGAGGAGAGATTTAGATGAGATCTCAGGAAAAAAAATTTCACTCTGAGGGTGGTGAGAGCCTGGCCCAGGTTGCCCCGAGAAGCTGTGGCTGCCCCATCCCTGGAGGGGTTCAAGGGCAGGTTGGAGGGGGCTTGGAGCAACCTGGTGTGGTGGCACTGGATGGGCTTTAAGGTCCCTTCTCACCCAAACCATTCCACGAGCCCCATGCCAATGCATGCAGATGTGCACAGCTGTTTGAGACACTGGAACTGGCACAGCCCTGAGCCCTGTCCCCTTCAGCCCAAGCCATCATTCCAGTAGCCCAGACGTGGGTGATCCCTGGCCCACATGGGCACAGGTAGGACAGGCAGCCGAAGAACAGGCTTTACAACATCTGAATCAGGAGCTCCGGGGGCTTTTTGAGCCAGATCCTGGCTGGGACCTGCCCAAGGAGGTCAAGAGAGGTCTCGCTCTGTGGCCATAGCATGCTGGCTCAGCTCTGCTGGGCATTAGCCACGTTTCCCTGGAAGAGCCCCCTGCAGATGGGCAGGGGATGGAGCTTCTGCAGTTGGGTTCCTTGACCATGGTGTGTACTTCCAGGGGAAGACGGTAAATCCGCTCACCGGCGGCTGGAGGAGACCCTGGAGAGCCTCCCGAGGATCTTTGCACCAGCCAGCATGGCCAGTACAGCTTTCTGAGATGCCACGCAAAGCCACCTGCCATCCCTCGAGGGCGAAGCCACCGGCTGGGCCACCTGGGCTTGCACGGATGGTGGCCCGCCAGCAGCTCCGGGCCGCGCACCGCAGTATTCCCCCCCGCCGGGCAGCTCGCCGCGGCCGCACACTGCCTTAGGGAGCACCACGTCCCCCGCCACCCGGGTGCCACCTCTCCAACCCGGGTGCCACCTCTCCACCCCGGGGCAGGGGGGTGGCACCTCGCTGCACATCCCACCTTCTCTGACCGCTATTGAAAACACAGGGGGACGGGGGGGTGCCCCCCCTTCCTGCCTCCGCCCCGCGCCGCTGGCACCGGAGCCACAGGGAGACGGGATTTCTCTGCCTCCTCTTTGCCTTCCTCTCGCCCGTGGGCACCTGCCCTCGTGCCCGGAAGGACCTGCACTTTGGAAACCACAGCCGTTTCGTTCCAGGGGGGAACCGCTGCCCCTTTTGCCACCCGGAGTTCCCCAAGGACTTAAATAAAGTGAAATATGAGATATTAATATATTCTGCTGGCGTTTCTTCTTTCCAGCTCCCCGTGCTCCTGTCCCTCCCTGGCCGAGGCCGCGGGGAGCGTAGCCAGATGTGCCAGATGTGGCCCTTTCTGCCCTGCTGGGGAGGGCAGGGGCAGGAGGAGCCACAGAGGGACGGACAGACGGACAGACAGAAGCTGCCACCCTTTTTTTTTTCTTTTTTTCGGTTGTTGTTGTCATTGTTTTATTTTATTTTTTATTTACAGAATTTTGCAGAAAAACAAAAGCAAAAAATTCTTTTCTATATTGTCTCTATAAATCTATATATAATGTAATTACAGAGAACAACTAATTTTGATTTTAAACCAGAAATAAAAAAAAAACCCAAACCTTTACCGAGTGCTGCTGTGAGGGTGTTTCTTTGGCCCTGCTGCCCCAGGGGGGCAGGGTAAGCTGGGGGTCAGCACAATGGGGGTGACCAGCCCAAGAAGCCACCAAAACCAGGGTTGCCCTGGGAACAGCAAGTGTTCCCGGGACCACCCTGGTTTCTACTGTCTTCTGGACCTTGGTGCAGTGTCTTGTCATCTTTAAAGGTCATCTAGACCAACCCCCCTGCCATGAGGAGGGGTATCCAACTAGACCAAGTGGCTTAGAGCCCACTCCAGCCTGACCTTGAATGTTTCCAGGGATGGGGGCCCTGGAAACCACCTCTCTGGGCAACCTGGGCCACTGTCTCGCCACCCTTCCTTATACCTACTCTAAATCCTCCCTGTTTCAGTTGAAAACCCTTTGTCCTGTCTCAGAGCTGGACACCCTGCGCCAGCACTTGACCATCCTCACCAAAAAAAACCCCTTTTTTGAAGTTGACCTCCAATCCCTGCACTTCAGTTTAAGTTTGGTGCATTGACCCACCCCCCAGAGCCTTAATTTTTCCAAGCTAAATGATCCCATCTCTCTCAGCCTCTTCTTGTACAAGAGGAAATGGCCTCAAGTTGCCCCAGGGGAGGTTCAGACTGGATATCAGAAACAATTTTTACAAGGAAAGGGTTATTAAGCCTTGGAAGCAGCTGCCCAGGGCAGTGGTTGAGGCACCATCCCTGGAGGTATCTAAAAGCCGTGGTGCTGAGGGACATGGTGAGTTTTGTCAGTGTTGGGTTGATGGTTGAACTCTATGATCTGAAAGGTCCTTTCCAACCCAGACAATTCTATGGTTCTAAGCCCCAGGAGGTTACAGCCTCCCCCATTTCAGTTCACTCACCACCGTGGGTGGTTGCCCCACCATGTTTCTCCATCCCTGTAGCACAATCTCCATCTTGGCTGCAGAGAGACAGGAGGAGGAAAGCAGCCTTCTGTCAGGGCAGGTAAGGAGCTGCAGGTCAAGACAGAACGACTCTGCTCCTGGAATTGCAAGGAATAATCTCATTATTTACGTGGCTTGAAGAACACCTGGAGGAAAAAAAAAGCCACCCAAACAGATTAATTTAGGAATCTATTGCCCAGCCCCTTGCTCTGGATGCCAGCATCGCCAAGGACCTCTGCCCCATGGACACTACCAGGCCACCTGGAATTGCAGGACTGTTGTTTTAATTGGAATAAACTTTAAAAAAAAAAAAAAAGTCTTGCTTTTTGGACAGCACTCCCTTAAAACTGCAGTTTGCACCCTGCTTGCTTTTTATTTTAATCTGAGGGTTGGGGAGGCGACGGACCACCATCACCCTCTTGGAAAGCAGGGAGGGGACTCCCCTTTTCCCTCCATGACCCAACATCTCCTCCAGCCCTTGCGCAGGAACCTTTGTGGGCTGACCCCCCTGGGAGCCACTTTCCTGGCAGGGGGGGACAAAGGCAGCCCCGCAGAGCGTGCTTTGCAGCAGCACGTTGGTGATTTGGAAGGAGACAGCAGTGCCAGCACCACGGTTGTCAGCCAAATGTGTGTCAGCGCTGAAAACATCTCCCTCTCGTAGGGACGTGCTTGTGCTCAGCAGCCTCTTGCTTTTCTTGTAGGAGCTGCAGCCCGTGGGAGGGTGTCTGTGTCACAGTTGCATTACCCATGTGCTTTGGCATTGGAAAAGCATTTCTTTTCCCTATTTACTGCTGTTTTCCTTTGAATTTGAGGGATGCATATAGATTCTGGAGCAATTTGCGGTATCACTTTTTACCTGCTGGTCTCGGGGTTGTCTTCTGAGGAGCCCTTGCAGATCATCAGCATGAAATAACCCTCCTCTTGGATGGTGGTGGTGCAGCTGCCCAGGCTGTGACACCAAAAGCACTCACCAGCCAGCACGAATCTGCCACCTCAGAGCATCACAAGCTCCCATCGTCCCTCCCGTGTAAGAAATGACTCAAATTTTGATGCCAAGTCATTTTTAGGCGGCTGTAGTTTGAGAATCTCCCATTTGAGCTGCCTCACAGCAGCTCAATTGGTTTTCACACCTTATCCCAGGCTTGTATTAAATCAGGTTTCCAAGGTGTTCATGAGGGCACTGAGAAATGATTCGAACAGCCGAGTAGTCCGTGTGGAACCACAGCAAAACAAGAACCTCCTCATGCTCACGGATGTGTTCCTCACAGAGCTGTCAGGCACTTGTTCTCCAAGCCTTGGTGAAGGCCAGGAGCTCCTCAGCATCACGGACAAGGTGTCTCTGGGAACGGCCTGGCTCAGGAAACTCCTCCAGGAGAAGCATCTGCCTCTGGGTGTCTAATTTGGACAGGTTTGGAGGCCAATTTTCGGGAGCACCCACAACTAGGAGTGAAGCTGTGGTCTTGAATCCCCTGCAAATCAGCTCAGAAGTGCCTCCAAGTGAGAAACCCAAGATCAATAGCACACACTGATCAACAGCCTGGAGAGGAGAAGTCCAGGAATTGGTGTTTGCCCAGGCAATTTCTGACATTCCAACTACAAAAGACAAGCGACCATTTGTCATAGCAGGGCTACAAACAAAAGGCAGAGGGATCGTTAGCACTCATTTACTCACAGCCCTGGGTGAGTATTTGAAGGAGCATGAGAAGCAATTTCACACAGAGCCTGTGCTCCTCTCCATTTTGATTCGTGCCATGAGCTAAGTTTTGAGCTTAAAGTAGGATTTTTGGCTGCACGCAAAAAGATAGGCTGTTCTCCAAAAAATTACAGCACAAGAATTGATGGCTTGACAGCTTAGAATAAGTGTAAATGACTCTTAAAAAATTCACACTACAGCATCTCGTTTCCCCAGAAACGTTCTTCGCAGATTTTTCATGCCTTGCCGACTTAATTTCCTTTTTGCAACAAGGTCACCTGTCTAGTGGACGAAAGGAAGGCAGAGGATGTAGGGTTTGGGGGGTCTGATGGTCAGAAAGGAGCTCAAAGATCCTCGTGGTTTCCTTTCAGCTCAGGATATTCTTTTTCTATTATTCAGATTCCTCGCACAACGCAGACCCCGGAGGTTGTGGGCTACGCCCTGTCACCTTGTAATTAACAGTCCCTTTTCGCCATTGCTTTTTAACTATATTTTTTTCTCCTTTGGCCAAGCCTGAAGAAACGGAGCTACATCCTTGTGACTCCCCCCACACAGCTTGTCCCCTCTGGCTGCTCAGCAAGCTACGTTTTCCCCTGCTCACAAGGCTGCCCCGATGGCACCACCACCTCTGTTTCTTCCCTGGAGAGCCCAGAGGCAGGATGAACCTGAAACGCAGGGTGGGGAGCCAGCCTTCTCCCCGGCCACCACCCCTCAGCCCAAGTCCCTCCTCACAGAGCCTGCCAGGCCCTTCTCCTCCTCCTCACCGCACAGCCCAAGGGGCCACCAGCAGTATTCAGACTGGGATTAAGCGCACGGTTTGCAGGGGTTATTGTACGCTACGTTTGTTGGGTGGTTTTGCCACCTGGGAAGCAGGTGGGCCTAAAGCCTCGGCTGCTGCACAGCTTTTATTCTGCCCCACAGTGACATCTGCAAGAGGCGAAAATTCGGGGCAAGATTTTTTACTCTCCGTTTCAACTGTAGCAATCTTGTAAGTCTTTATCTGACTAGCATGGGCGTGTGTTGAGGTTTCTTGACATTTAGTCTTTTCTCTGAATTCCCACAGCTTCCTTCCAATGCCCCTTCTTTTCAAACTATTAATATTTTAAACCATTACTCTAGCTCCACTTCACATGTTTTTACGGTGGGGACATACAAAGAGGATGCAGCAGGAGCTGTTGGAATTCTCCCCTCCTCTCAGCCTGCCCGTCAATCAGCTGCAGGCCCGTGACAACGCTGCTGCAGATGAGAAAGTGTGTTAAACCAAGAAGATCCAGCAAACACGGGAAACTGCAGAAAATGTAAGACGTGCAACCTCTCATGCTGGTTAATACAAATTCACACAGCTCACTACGGCTGTTTCCACCTTAAAGAATCTCATAATGATATGGAGTTGGAAGGGACCTCTGGAGATCATCTAGTCCAACCCCCTGGTCCCACAGGAACGTGTCCAGGCGGGTTTGGAATGTCTCCAGAGAAGGAGACTCCACCACCTCTCTGGGCAGCCTCTTCCAAGGCTCTGCCACCCTCACAAGAAAGGTCCTCCTCATGTAGAGGTGGAACTTCTTATATTCAAGTTTGTGCTCATTTCCTCTTGTCCTGTCCCTGGGCACCACTGAAAAAAAAACCTGGCCCCATCCTCTTGACACCCTCCCTTTAAGAATTTACAAGCCTTGATCAGATCCCCCCTCAGCCTTCTCATCTCCAGAGAGATGCTCCTTTCAGGGATGGAGGGAGAAAGCCGGGGTGCCGATCTCCTGACAAGCAGGACCCAACCTCCTTAACGACCCCCGAAACTCATCACCACGTGCCTGGCACCACATCCACCATCCCTGCGGCGCTGAAGTTAACTCCAGCAGTTTGCCCGGCTCCGTTAAGAGCCTGACGTGCCCACGGCCCTTTGAAAACCACCAGGCAAACACCAACTAATCCCAGCAACTTGTTGGCGTTTACTAAATTGCCTTATGACTTCCCTCGTGATTAAATCACGACAGTATTAACTCCTCTTCCAGCTCAAGAGAAGTTTTGGTCTCTCCTCTGGTAAACACCACCTGAAGAGAAAACCACCCATTTCAGTGTAGATTTCAGCTTATTTCCCTCAGGAGTCCCTTCCCCTGGAGCTTCCTGCTCCGGCCAAAGTTTCACCGAGGCGAAAGGGGTAATTTTAGGTTACTAGAAACTTAGGAGAGGCGCGCAGAGCTGAGGGGGAAAGTGCTTGTGGGTGTTTGATACTCGGGGTGGCCATGACTAGAGAGCAGGGCCCTCAGAGCCGCCGAGGCGGGGGCTCCAGGCGCTGGGGAGGCGGAGCGGCGAGAGCCCCCCGGGGGTCCACACCCGTCCCCCAGGCGCCGCCCGCCCCGCTAGGTCCGGATGGTGTCCCCCCATGAGAGGCACTGAGACCTCCCCCCCCACCCCAGCCCCGCCGCGGCCTCCTCCTCCTCCTCCATCATCGCCGCCCCGCCCTCAGCGACGCGTGACGCACCCACGCACGCGTTTGAAGTTGGCGCGCGATCCGCGCCCCAGCCCTCCCGCCGCCGCTCCCATCCTGCCCCGCGCGGCCGCTTCCCTCCCTCCTCCTCCTCCTCCTCCCCACACCCCGCTCCGGCCGGCGGCCGCGGCAGCCGCGCTGGCGCATGCGCACTCCGCCCCGCCCGCCGCCATTTTGTGTCCGAAGCGACTGTGGAGCGATTAAACCGCGGGCGGGTGCCGGGCGCTGACGGCGGCCGCGGCGGGGCGTGCGGGGCGCGGCGGCTCCGCGGGGCCCGTGGGCGGCGCGGGGCGGCGGCGGGAGCCCGGCGGCCGGAGGGAGGCTCGGCGGGGCGCGGGCGCAGGTAAGCGGTGGACGGGGGGTTTGCAGTCGCTTTCTCCGGCCTCTAGGTGTCACGATGGGGCTCCGGTTCGGCTGGGGCCCCGCAGCGGCCGCCGCCGGGGAAGCAGGGGGGCTTTGTCTCCCTCTATCGTTCCCCCAGCGCGGCCGAGCGCTCTGCCTGCCACCGCCGCCATTCCCCACAGCGCGGCGCTGGGCTCCGGCGGCGAAGGGAGGCCCCGGCGAGGCCCCCGGTCGCCCGGCCCGGACTCCATTTTCTTTTCCTTTGTCTCCTCCGCCGCCCCCACCGGGGCTGATTACCGCCCCCCCCCCCCCCCCCCCCCCCCCCCACCCCCCCCCCCCCCCTCCTCCTCCTCCTCCTTTCCCTTCCCGTCCCTTCCTCCTCCCCTCCCCCGCCTTCCCCGCCCTGCCGAGCCGGGCCCGCCCCCCCCCCGCCGCCGCTCCCCCCCCCCCCCACTTCCCCGCCCGCCCTCCGCCATCCTCCTCCTTCCCCCGCCGCCTCCGTGCGAACCTCTGCGGGGCTCGGCCCGGTGCCCTCCTCCCGTTGACCTCCCTGCGTGGCCGGTTCCGTGGCTGCGTATATCCCGGTGTATGTGTGTGTGTGTGTATATCCACGTTCCCCCCCCACCACCACCCCCCCGGTTCAAGCCCGGCTCCTGCCGGCCGCCGCCTCGCTGCGCTGCCGTGTGCTCTGCGGAGTGAGAGGCGCCTGCGAGGCGCAGAGCGGGACTCGAGCTCCCTCTGCAAGGCAGGCTGAGCAGCGCCATGCAGCACCGGGAGGCGGGCACGGCTGGGGGGCGCCCGCTCTCGCCGCGATGCCCGGTAGCCAACCCCCCCCCCCCCCCCC
>BJBW01009193.1:0-10059 GCA_004320125.1 Scolopax mira
GGTGCTTTTTTTGTGGGGGGGTTTTATGGGTTTGTTGGGTTTTTTGGGGGTGGGGGTTTTTTTTAAGGTTTTTGTTTGATTGATTGTTTGTTTGTTATCATTTGTTTTTTTTTTTAATGTGATTGGACTCGATGATCTCAAAGGTCCCTTCCAACCACTAAGATTCTGTGATTCTGTGATAAATTATAATAACAGCAAATATAGAGAAGAAAGTAAGATGCTGTCACCATTTGGGCCAGATTGCCCAATAAGAACAATAGATGCTTTCCTCCACCTCTCCCTCCAAGGAGACGATGAAGAGAGATAAAAAGATTTATGAGTCTAGAAGGAGCTAAACTACTTTAATGAAAATATTAATAATATAATAAGAAGGAAATATATGCAATATATACAAAACTGTATCAAGCTCCCAGGATGACTGTCGTGTCACTGTCAGGCACTGGGGAAGCCCCAGTCTTCCCTTCTACACTTTTCTTTGGTATTAACTATAAACATAGGTCTTATCACTCTGAGAATGATCATTTTCTGCACAATATGCTGTTCATGTCAGAAGGTTAGAAGAGGATTAGCTAAAAAGTAAAATTACTGAACAGAAATTTGGTTCTGTTTTACCTCAAACCAGGACAGATGCATAGTTCCATTCTAAACTGCTGTTTGTTTTCTGTGATTTTCATAACACTTTTACTTTTTTGTTTGTTTAATTTTGAATGTCTGAAGTGTAGAAGGAAAGAGAAAATTTCCTAAAAGTTTGATGTTGCAACTCATTTTTACTGTTTACAGATAAAGACCCAGCTTTTGAAAAGTTCCTTCTTGGCAAGAAGGAGTAGTGAGAGAAAAACTTTACCTTTTCACCCACTGCCCCTTCCTTTATTTTTAAACACCACCAACAGAAAACCCAATATCCTGCTGTACTTACCTGAGGTATCGAGACCTTGTCATAAGTTTTTGTTCCTACAGAAAGGAGACTTGACCAGTGTCAATAATGTTACATAATAATAATATTGCATCCAATAATCCAATATCATATAAATGTGTTTTGTGAACTATGTTGTTTTAAGCAGTGGCAGAAGAATTAATATTTTAATAAAAAATACAAAAAAGACAGGAGACTGTTGACAAAAATTATTTGCAGGATAGCATACAATACCTAGAAACTTTAAAACTACATACCTTAAAGGAGAAAAGTTAAACCTGAGTGAAATGGAAGACATTCATAATTATTCCTAGCCCAAGGTGTGGACTATGGAGTAGAATGGAGTCCTGAAAACTTGAAGGCTTTTTATAACTATATTAGTATTTAAAAAAACTTGAGTTTTAATCATTTTTTTTGTTCATACCAGAAAAAAATGAAGTGAGAGAAATATAAAAGCAAGAACTGCAGCAATTTAAAACTCATATGTTACACAGTTTGATTAAAAAATTTAAGATAAGATTTAGAACTTTGGCATTTAAAAGTTCGGTTCCTTCTGGTATCTTTTGCAAAAGGAAGTGGTGCATGTGGGTATAAAATGAGAATAAAATATGATATTAATTTGCACTGAAGTAGCAAACATTTTACAGTAGTTTCAGGTCATTAATCTATCTTCCAGCTAAGGGATCTACCTTAATAGCTTATGGGATTTGCAGGGCAAGCATCAATTTAATGGTTCACCCTAAGTTTGGGGAAAATAGGAAAGGGCAGGATACTAGAGGACATATTATATCTTGGTGCATTAAAATCAATGGCAAGACTTTCTAGGCCTAAAATGGCCTCTAGATAGTTTCTAATTCCAGTGCTGCTGCTGCACCTTCATATCCTCTTTGCAAAATGGAAGGAACCATATTTGCCTGCCAAGCATTAAAACTGACTCTTCCCCTCATAGCCCTGTCTTGAATAGGAAAATCATCTGACTTGATGTTTTTAAGTTTTACTTATGTTTTTGGAGATGGAGGGGTGGGAGTTGGTTTTCTTCAGTGCGGCCTCAGTGTGGGAAAGGAAATATATCTGCATGGAAGTACCAGAAGGTATCTGCAAGGCCATGAAGTTTCACTTGCGGTGTTTTCTAAGAAGCTGTCATCATTGGAGTCCTGCATGTGATTTGACACCAGTCACTGTGTTCTTTACACATGTAAATGTTTTCCTGTGCTCCAGTGCTAGGCGAGAAACCCTTTTTTTGTTCCTTGCTGTTGGAGATAGGGGATACCTTTGTAAATGGTGAGAGAAGTTCATTATGCAGTTTGCAGCTTATTCATGTGAAGCCCCAGAACAAGAACCAGGAAATAATATCCTAACTTAATAGCTGAAATATTATCTTCACATTATAACACCTATAAATCAGTGTTGGTGCAGTGCGTCATCAGATATGCAACCTTTTTTAAGGTGATAATTCCCATAATTTGGGTATTGACCTTGTTCTATGTTGTACAGACTTGTAATCTGTGTTTTTTTGAATGATCCCCACAGGTGGGACATTCCTAATGTGAAGTCATGCTGTGAGACACCTCTGACTGTGCTGGGAAGATAGGATTATAAATATTCATTGCTTTTGCAACCTTGGGCTATGAATGTTTCAATTTTTATAAGCTATGCAGAACTGGGCCTAGTCAGAGAATTTAAAAAAAAAAAAAACACCTCACAACCTGGTAAATCCAGGTGATAAATAAAGCAGAATGGGTAAGAAAATGAGAGTTTTTCTCATAGGTTGAGTTTGAACCAACACGCCAACTTGATTAGGAGAAGTATATAAGCACAGTATAAAATGTAATCACTTATGACAAAGACAAGTCAGGCTAGATTTCACCTCCATTGGAAATAGAATAACTCCTTTGCAGTTTGGTTTCACCAATGAATAACAAAAGATGACCATAGATCTGGTCATCTCACAATTTATTTACATCCTAGGTCTGAGGAACAAGCATGGGTGCTGTCAGGCTCCTTCATGCTGCCCCATCCCTTCCCACGGTGGGACCCTGACCACTGCCCGTGAGAAATACCATCAGAGCAGCAACCAAATCATGGGCCTGGAGAAAAATCTGTTATGAATTGTGTGTAACACCATTATCAGTTTCTTTCAATTGCTCATTTGACAAGCCAAGGGTGAAAGGCAGCGGGAGCTCCTTTCATTCCTTTCCTACTTAATTTGTCCAGGTACAGAAGAAGGACTCATTAATACTTGGTCTCTGCCTGTGCTCTGCAATGAGATATGGCAAAGCTCAGTCATGAAGCCTTCTTCCTGTGACCAGGTACAAACATGTTTGTTTTTTTTGTTTCTTAAAGAGTAGATATATTAGCTTAATGGAAACCATAATCTTAAATGCCTCCCCTGACCACTGATAGATTCCCCAGGATTATGTGACAGAAGTTCAGCAGGAACCCCTGCTGCAGCTAGGCTCATGGGATCACCATGCTGGATTCTGAAAATGGTAACCCTGGGTAACTCAGAACCTAGTGGGTCCTCCTCACCCTCTCTCTCTTTTTATGGTGTTTGGTTGTCTTTTTTTTTTTTTTTTTAACTAAGAAAAGATTGTAATTTCAAAGGATGAACACATTTTCACAACATGAAATCAGTGTTTTTCAGTCAGCCCTGGAATTAATCTTTAAAGTACAAACACCACCACCCCCCATTCCCCGCCCCAAGCTCAACCACCTTAAAGCCTCTCCTTGTTTGCAATTTGTTAAACAGTATGAATTTGGTGGAGAAATCAAGAATGGCTGCCTGGCAACTGGCAGGAGGCAATTCTCAGGATCTGTCACAGTGGAACACGATAGCACAAGGCATAAAAAATGGGTGCCAAATGTCGATCCACCTCTATGCAGAGTCTACTGCTAATGCCTTTTTTTCCCTCTCTATATGAGAGCTTGAAATAAAGAAGATAATTTAGCAATTAATTTGATGATCCATGATGACCTATTTTGTTATAAGATTATGGGATTGTGTAAATCTGTGTGTATTTCACAATGACTAGAGCATAACAGTGCTTAGATATGTATAGCTGGGACAACAAAGTCAGGAGCTGAGTCTGGGACTCCTCCCTCTGTCTCTTTCTTGCTATTTCTTTTAGAGAAACAAGATTTTACTGAAATCTCCTGGAATGGATCCTGCTGTCACCTGCAATTCAAGTTTCATCATACTGTAACTGTTACAAGGATTAACCCCGTGGTCCAGGGGTGCTCTTCCTGAGATGGGACCCTTGGGGTTATCACTGTGAGATGCAGAGTGTAGTTCTTTCATTTCTGCCACTTTACCAGTGTGTAAATGGAACTATTTATGAAGCTGAACAGAAATGAATTGGTGAAATGTTGCAAATTATAAAAATTGACCTTTGAACAATTTTTATTGTTACCATGAACCTAAATGGCAGTTGGACTAGATGATCATTGTGGGTTGCTTGCAACAGAAATATTCTAGTCTAGTCTAGTCTAAAAGGAGAAGAGAAAGGAGGAAATGTTTTAAACTACTTTCCCTGCTGGACAGACGATGCTGGATCATCTTTTTGATCCTTTTTGATGTAATAAGTCCAAAGCATAATATTTCCATAAAATACTTTCCTGGTACCAGTAGCTGTAACAGTGTATAAGGACACCTTCTCCCCCCCCAAAAAATACAGCGTGTACTCGAGCAAAGCACAAAGCAAGTAGAGAAATGGTTAAAGGCACAAAAATATTTCCCCCTAGAATCTGTCCTGCAGCTTTCCATCCCTCCTAAGCTTATGGGATGACTCATGTGCATTTACATTCCCTGCGCTTCACATGGCATCTGCTGCTACACATTTGCTGCAGGATCTTGTCTTTGAACAGCTGGTGACAACCCACTTCCTCTTGCTTTCTTCAGCAGAGATTTTTCAATTGTTTCTTGTTGTTTTGGTGTTAGACCCAGTGTTGGAAAAACAAGCCCATTTACCCTGATTAGAACAAGCCATTTAAGCGCTTGCCAATTAACAACCTGTTTGTTATTCTTCTAAGGATCCAGGAAATACTTTCCCTTTCTCTCCTTTCAGTTTCTCTCCATTCACTTTCTTCAGATGTGATTCCAAAGGAGCAGAACAAAATCAAGACCTTTGTACATAAAATTTTATTAATATTACTCTTGTTCTCCCTCTTCCTTTTGCCCTACAGCGTTGAAAATTAAGAAATCCTATGCTTTCCTCAAGCAAATCATAGAGATTAGCTCAATGTCGTGATAACCATGCTGTCTCCTTAAACATAGAGAAACCTAATGATGAGTATCATAGACATGACCTTTGGAAAAGCAAACAGGAGAACATCATGCTCGCATTAGCAACAATGATACAAAAAATGAGTAATTTTACTGACTTGTTGCCAATTCTACTAACAGGCATTATGAAAAATAATTTAACATGCCTGTGATTTTAGCAAAATCGGACAGTCTGGTTAATATTAGTCAAGTACATTCAGTGAAACAGAAATCTTTCAGGGATTTGATCTCAACTACCTCTATGAAATCATACACTATGTTATTATACTTTTGGAAAAAGTATATACTAAAAATGGAGCTTAATGCTTAGCTACTGTTTTTTTTTTTCTTTTTGTCTTCTCATTCAATGCATTTAGATTTTTTTGCCATGGACCACTTTTATTACATAAATATTTTAAGGAAGTACTAGACTTTCAAGTGAGACCATCTTGTTTCCACTTGTGAAAATACAATTATCTCAGGCAACTCCAGTGGCAGTTACTTGAGAAACTGCATATAATCCTATCAGATCTAAAGGCAGTAAAGGTTAGGACTCTTCTGCTTTAAAATGCTTGCTCTGTTTATTACTGATTTGATGGCCATATTATTCGGCAGGAATTTTCAAAGTTTTTTTTTTCCCCCCACTTTTCATAATTCAAGTTGAAGTTATAATCTGTATAGTTTGGGATGTACCATACTGTTTATTCCCATAAGTAGTATCTGCTCATATCGTCACTTATACTTTGCCTGTCCCTTAAAACATAGGTATACTTATGGTACATGGCTATTTAGGTGTTCTGCACCTCTCTTTGGTGCAGAGGTATCTATCTTTGACAATCACTGCATACTCCGAGCTTTCCCTTGTAAATGCCACAGAGTGTCTGACTGCAGAGAAGGGGTTTTCTTGGGGGGGCCACACTTGCTTCTTACCATTGCTAGATATGTTGATTGTCCCTCTCTAATGAACAGTTCCTTGGGTCTTGAGTTTAAATACAGAATAAGTACATATATTTACTGAATACTGACAGTTTTTTTATTTGTTTGTGTCCTTTGGCAAGGGAGGATTTCATAACATTTTGCTGCTCAGGGGAAATAGAAAACAGGATCTATTTTTGGTTCTCATTTGACTTCCCAAGATGGATCAGTTGAAACCTGTTACAACACTAATTTACTTAACGATGTATTAGGTGCACTTCACTAAAATGCTGAGGGGGAAAAGTTTTGCTTTTGCAGTTGTTTGGCCCAAAGCCAGGATTCCCCATGAAGCTGCATAAAGAAGCCAGAAGAGAATTATCCACATATTTTTATGCATACAGCTTTATTGAACTGATTAGCTGATGAACCTGTGCCCTCCTGAAAATATATTTTAAAAGGCAGTAGGGGTTATAAATAGGCTGAAGGCGTGCCCTTTCTCTGTAGCTGTGCAAATCAAGGACTGATGTGAAAAATTTGGATGAATCTGCTCCGCTGACCTGACATCAAAACAAAACATTACTGCCTTATAGCCAGAGAGGAAAGGTTTCTCATTTCCTGAAATGCAGTGCCAGTGCAAAGAGAGATGCTGGAAGCCAAGATGTTCTTTTTTTTTTTTTTTTGCAACAAACCATAAAGGTTAGTTGCACGTAACTGTTAGATAATTCTTACTGTATTAGCTGTAATTTCCACTTGAGCACACCTTCGCTCCATGGGGCTCTGCAGCTGAATGCATAGCATCTCTCAGTCCCTGGGGCACTATTGGTAACAATTTACAGTGTGGCAACCCGTGTTATGCCTGCTCTATGAATAGCAGTGTCATTTGTCATGTATTTGAAAAGACTGCCTGTTCAACATAGCTGATGACAAATTCTAGGTTGAGCGAGATTTGTCCTCTGGTTCACAGACTCTTTTTTTTCCCCTGCAATGCTGTTCACCACAGGCTAACCCTTCTGTACCCTTTCCAATCTCTGAGAGAAGACAGATCTGCAGATAATTGGATATTCAACACCCGTGTTTCAATTATCATATTATTCAAATAATCTGGTGCTTCACTTAATGTTCCTCAAGTGGTTCTCTTGATTATTTACTATTGCAGAGCTGGGGTAAACTTGTTTGCTTCTCCTTTGCTCTCTGCCTGAATTTGAATTCAGACAGCAATCTCAGATAGAGAGACATTTCAGAGTCATATGCTCTCTTCTCATAATCACATGCTGCAGTTGTTGGCTTTGTTGCTGCAAGTGACAACATGGAGTACACTTTACCTTACACTATATGAAATGCCAGGAGCAGAATACATTCTTTTTACTGTGATGTGATGGAGGATGTGTGTGTGAGATTTGCCAGAACAGGTGTATCTGAAAGCCACGATAGTTGTATTCAGCAAGGATTTATCTATAATATTTAATTACAAGAGTTCTGCATACATTTACATAATGTATTGGAGGGTTTTTGTGGTTAGAAAACAGCTCAGGGCACATACGACAATATCTCACTTCTTTCACTCTCTCCTGTCAATTACCCTTGAGTCATCCCACTTGCTTAAGCTTTGGGTCAATAAAAAGAATTTCAAAGCAGAATCCAACATGTGCTGAGACACTAACTTCATTGCACGCCTGTAAAAGAAGCATATTTTTTCATCATCCTTTTCTCCTAATGTGATTGTTCTTCTGATTTTATTCTACAGAGGGATCCTAACACACACTCAACGTGGTTTCATTTAAAGAAATTCTGCATGTCCTCAGTTTCCATCAGCAAGCACTTTATTTCTGTGTGTGTAATTCCGAGGAAGAATTGTTAGTTTCATTTATACAATTTGCAAAAATCATCAGGTCTAGAAAGGGCAACGTATATCATATAGAAATTTGATAAGGTGGATAGACTCATTATGGAGAATAATAGTAAATATTTTGTCTTGTGTTCTGGAGCTTACAGAATATTTTTATTTATTTATTGTTAGTTTCAGTAATGCTATGGTGTGCTGCATTTCCAAGGTGGTGTCAGTTATTATGAAATGGAGAATTTCCATCCCTTTTCATATTTGGTTTTGATGTAAAATCAGGCAAAATGTTTAAATGTCAGAGTTCTGATAAATTGGAACATAAATGTTTGACATTTTCAATGAAAATAAAATATTTTTACATTCATGAAATGGAAGAGAATTCCTGTAGCCTAAAGAGACATAGTACTGTTCCTTATTCTGTTTCATGGTTCCTAGCTACTGCTGCAGTTCCCATGTTGCACCATAGGATTCTTATACTACACTACTTGGAAGAAATTCATCCTGGGAGATACTGGGAAATTCATCCTGGAGTGCACTACAGCTGGGGTCTTTTAGAGATTCTTGTCCCCAAAAGAGTAGGGGCTGCAATTAAAAAGTAAACACTGCAGTGTAAATACAAGGAAGTGTAGGGAAATGCAGCATAAAATATCATCATTTTGATTTCCACGTTTTGCAGTGTATTTCAGTTGAGTGTTTCTACTAGGCTCTACTCATTATTCTATTTCCAAGTATGTGGAATATTGTATTGTATACAACAATTATTCTATTGTAGATAAAAACTTCAAGGGATCAAAGCTTTTTCCTCCTTATTTTAGAGAATACCCCAGTAGAGAAGGTTAAAGTGAGCGTACAATCTTTCATTCCACCGAGTATGATTTCTGAATGCGGAGAGCAATAGTTTAGCACAGGTTTTAGGGAGAAGCACACCGCATCACAGTGGCCCACTGCGGAAAAACATGCTGACCAAATACTAATGAAATTTTTCAATGACAAATTGCCCTGAGCGTGGAGGTGGGTTTGCAGGCAGGCAGGGCAGTTGTCCAAGTTTTCCCCAGGCTACATCAAGTTGTGCTGCAACTTATCCTGTGCAGGGTGAGAGATGAGAAAGGGCCCAGGCTTGAGTGTTAGACTTTTTTGAGGAACCTCCTGTGTCTAAAAACACAATCAGTGTTAGCACACTGTGTGAGCTAACAATCAGTAGTTCCCAAGAGAGTATATACAAAATTCATAGAATCATTTAAGTTAGAAAAGACCTTTAAGATCATCACAGCCAACCATATTTAGATTCTAGATACTGTAAAGCTGTATTTAGTACTGAATACCATACTTTCCTTTATTTTTTTTTTCTCCTTTTTTTTCTTTTTTTAAGGAACTGGTTTCAGTTTAACTCCATCTCCAATAATGGCTGCCAGATTTAAGGAAACCAAACAAACAACACCAAAAGAAAATCAACAAAAAAAGTGCAGGAAAATGCAAATAAATGAGAGAATTAGATAGTCTTTATTGTTTCTCTGTGGATATCCCAGATGAAATATGGCCTGTCTAATACACCCAAAATTTTCACCTGACACATGAAGTAAAGATAATACCAGGTCTTTTATTTTATTCAATTTTCTTTTTTTTCTCCCAAATAATCTTACTTTTCAGAAACATGAAAGAGAAGCTAAGAATGACTTAGTTTCCATTGGCCAAAAATATTTTGAGTCCTTCAAAGGAAAGCATACATTTGCACACAAGAAGCACAGATGCCATTTCCTTTTCTTCTTCAAACATACACTGGTGAAAGTCCTGCTGACCTTTTGTGAAAGATGGCTTCCTGAGAATACAGTGAATTTCCCTTCTGTCCTTCCCTCTCTCTGGAGATCAGTCTGTCTTCTGTTTGCAGAGAGTAAATCATCTACTTCATTCCCCCTTGGATTCAAAGACCCTATTAGCCCTTTATCTCTTTGGCTTTTTCTCCTTTACCAGCTGTTCATTGTATGCTTTGATGGGCAAATCTGCCCATCAAAGCCAAGGATTAGACACCTATGTGTATTTAGGATTGTAATTATTTTGCAGACTATTTTATAGATGCATGTAAAGTGATAGGAAAATGTAGGGGAGCACTCAGCCAAACCGGTTTCGGAGCAC
>BJBW01009194.1:0-10116 GCA_004320125.1 Scolopax mira
CACAAACTGCTGGAGGTGCAGTGTGAGATCTGAGCAAGACATAAATCATGGCAATGCTTGTTGCTGACCAGAGGACTAAGGGGTTGGTTGGGGTAGATTAAGATCTTCACTCACTCTAGGGCTTAACTGGGATGGACACAGCAACACTTTGCACTGGAGGTTCTCTCAGCTGTGTTATTTCATAAAAACAGACAGAAAGTAAAACCCAGATGCTAAAATTATGATGCAGCATGATTATTTTTTTTAATAGATAAAGGAAAATTTACAAGAGCAAAACATGGATTCTTGAGAAAAAGAAGAATTTGAGGCTTTTGCAAACAAGTTTTCTTGGTTCATGAGGCTTCATTTCAAGCACGGTGTTCTTTTCTTCTTCTGTAGCTCGAAGTTTGATGACGCAGTCCAGTTTTCATCCACTAACACAACTCTTGAGTGACACTGGGAAGTGTCAAGTAGGAGAAATCACAGTATACAAACTCTTCTGTTATGCTTCTTGTACAATATTGTTAGGTTGAGTGTAGAAGGGGTATTAATGCATTTGAAAATCTGGACAACGAGAAAACTAAAAGACATTTATAGGTAAGAGAAGTATGTAAGCAGGTAAAACATAAATACAATGTAAAGTGTTAGCAAGAATCAGCCTTTCTAAGTCAGCATCTTAAAATCCTATCTTACTCCTGAGTTTGGATCTTGCATTCAGTATCCTGACTGCTCTTGGTGCAGGAATACTCCTGCTGGGTTTGGGAGGGCTCACACCTTCTAAAGCGATAACTACTGAACCTCTGAGAACAATAAGGGTAGGAGAACTTGCTCTCCTGTGATCCACCATAAGCAAAAGAGCCTCTGTAGCCATAAGATCCCCCATAACCAAGTGAGCTCCCGATGGCAGCTGGTGCTGAGGATCCCACCACGCTTTCCTGAGGGCAGGAGCTGAGGATCGGCCCCGGGAAAGTGATGACAACAGGGGGTGGGTAGACTATTGCCCTGGAGTCGCCGCATGATGTGACACAGGGCTCATTCCAGGCGTTGGCAATGGGCTGTGGGCAGGTCACCTCGCAGGGTGTGGAGCACTGGTAGTTGCAGAGCTGTCTGTAGGAGGACATGGTTTGGTGGTGGAAGTGGGTCTGAAACAGAGAAGGGCAGAAGATTGTGTAAAGCAATTCAATGGTAGCTCAGACATTTATAATCAGACACTTAAGCATCTTTGATGAGAAAGTTGCCTCCTTGAGCTGCTTCATAGTCCTTCCACCTTTTAGTCACGCTGCTTGAATTACATTTATCTTCTGCTCTTGCCAGACTCCCAGCTCTTCCTAATCTTCCTCTCTACGTCAACTAACCTACGCGTTTGACATTATGTGGCAGAACGTATCCCCAGTGTTCTACACCCAAAGGGGGTGTAGAGGAGCACAAACACTTCTGTACTTCATGAGACCAAAGGCCATCTCGCCCAGCCCCCTTTTCTCAGTAATTAACCTGTAGGACAGGATTTATAGGACCACCCATTACACAGTGCTTCAAAATTGCACTTCACCTTCTATTAAAGTCAAGATAAAGCTGCAGCTCATTCCTGTACCAGTTTTAAGAACTAAAAGTTGCGAATCCTTGAAGCCCTTAGCAAGGACTGCAGTATTCCCTTGAGAAACTGGATAATGCCAACCCCAAGTTCTCTGCAGGATCACTGAAGTTGTTTTTGCAGAGATGCCAACACTGCTAGGGCTATGGCAGGTACTAATGTACTTATCACTAAAAGAGCATATGAAAAAGGCACAAAGAATTACAAACTTACTCAAGTCTCACAGGAGAAGTCAGGAGAAGCTGTTGAGGGAGATGTGAGGAGTGTGTGCTTTTATACTGCTGCCTGGGTAGCCTGGAGGATCTGAGCCATCCTGTGCCTGTGATGTTTGATGAGATTTGAACCAGAAGTGGTTACACGTAATGCCTCCCAGCCTATAATCATTTTGCTCACCATTTCCAGTTATTAGGCAATTCCCAGCTTCCCTGTACACCTTGCTACGTCATTCCTCTCTAAACTGTTATCAGATCCAGATTCATTGGAATTCCAAAGTAATTCCCAGACTTCACCATTCTGCACCAGTGAGAGAGAGTTCAGTTAAGATCAAACCATCTGGTTGACAAGTGTATTATACTGACCAGAAGAATTAGAGGCAATCTAGGGGTGTTAGGGGAGTGCAAGAGGTTTTTAACCATTTAGGGTTTGTCTGGGGAAAAACAGAAGAAGTCAGAGACAAAAGAGATGAGAGTCTGATCCACATCATAGTCCTATGACAGCTCGACTTGTAAGTCTTCAGCTGACTCTGCAAGATGAACAAGTAAAGTTCTATCAAAATATGCAAGTAGGCATTATTTCTCCAGAGGTTTCATGGAAAGACAGCTAAGGATTACGCAGCAGGAAATATTATTTCCATCTTCAAAGCACCAGAGTGGCTCAGCTGCACTGAGTAAATCCACGCAGTCCCTACCCTCTGCTGAGTTTCATGGAGTGGCAGAGGAAAACCAGATATCCCTGCACGAATACCCCATTTTCCCTGTTTATTTTTCTTCATCCCAAGGTGTTTATCTTTTCAATCAAAATTATTGAAGGAAATGCAGGCTAGAAAAATAAACTGTGAAGAACAAAAAAATAGAATTAGCAGAAGGCAGGAAGTTGATGGAGGTGTGGATTGTTGGGATTTGGCATGGTCTGCTTTGCTTATTTCTTAGTTCTGGCTTCACCCTAAAAGAATTTCTTGCTTTCTTAAGTGATCTTGTGGACTTAATCGTGACAGATCATCTCCTCTGAGTGAGGTCTGGTGCATACAATGCTTGGCTGCATCAGTAGCTTCTTCTTGCTCTTTGTGACCTGTATGTAAAATTGTGTGACCTGTTATTTTTCCTTCCTTTTTTCTTTTTTTTTTGTCCTCCTTCCATATAGAGACAGGTTTTCTACCTTTCCTCTGGCCTGGGAGGGCAGGACCTACTGCTGAGTGTAAAACCCACCCAAATTCTAACTCTAGGGATGGCAGGAATAGGCACACCTGTATTTTCCTTCCCAGCTCTTCCTCTGAATCAGAGAATGATGCGACAACAAACACTCTGCCCCGATGTCTTAATCATTTTCCCTGTCACAACCATCTGGACTGCAGAGGGTTGTGAAAATGCTGTCTTTTAAAGTGTGAGCCACATTCCTAACTGAGTAGTCTCCAGCCGAGGGATGCCACACCTGCACCCACCCAGCAGCCAGCTCCGTGAAGGGTGCTGTGCCTGTGGGACTGGGCACAGGGCACTTCCCAGTGGGATTCCCTCTGTGGCTGGTGTCCAAAAGGCAGACAGACACACATCCCATCAGCCCTATGTTTTGTTACCCATCATGATAACATGTATTCCCTGAGAAAGCACCCTGTGTGCCTTTGGACCTGTAGACTCCTGGACTTTTAGGAGGTGGACAAACATCACCCATGGGATGGGATGTAGAGGGAACAATAGGTCTGACAAACCTCTGTTTGAGAGATTTGAGAAGATGCTGGAATTCTAACACAGTATCCATGATCTCTGCATTGCACTAGGCTCAGTATTGCTGTCTTTGGTTTCCAAGGCCATATTTAGTGCCAACCCCTTGAAAGAAAGCATCAGCCCACTGCAGCCTGGGATTTCTCTTGGATGATAAACATAGGAACAATGTGGTTAGTTAAGCCCAGCAATGCCAGGAGTTTCATGCACTTCAGCACGTGGAAATCTTGGCATTTTCAAGACTGCACAAGTCAGACCATCAGGGGTTTTGACTGTCATTTCAAGAGAGGAAGAAGTTGGTAATCCTCATCACGCTTACTGGATCAGGATGCATTTATTCCCCTGTTTAGGGGAATAAAGCCCTGTGAGCTTGTTGTGGCTAGGAGTGAATACAGATTGTTTTGCTGTAGACTGAATCCTGAGGTATGTCCATGCCCTCCAGGCTCCCCTCACCCCATCTATTTTAGTAAATGTGCCTGACTGACATTTGCTTTCCTTTCCCGTATCCTTCTGGGACACACTGGGAGAAACAGTGTGGTGGCTTGGACATAACTGTTGCCAGGTGGGCTAAGAAGGGCTTCACAGATGCCTCACTTTGCTTGTGAGATCTTGAGGCTCACCATGCTCACAGGGGTGGTTGTATTTACACTACTAGAATGCAGGAAACAGGAGGCCAGGGTAATGTTCCCTGTGTATATGCCTGTGTCAGATTTTGGTTTGGATCACAAAGCTATCAAACACAACAAAAATATGGTACTTGTGTAACACCCATGCCTGTGAAATGTTTAGGATCTATGTTGGGGTCTGGGATTCCCTTTTAATGTCTTAATGCAAGAGATTAGTCATTGAGGATTATTTTAGCATCAATGGGCTAAAGATTTGGAAGCCCTACAAATAAAAGCAGAAAACGTGATATTTGTGATGCTGAAAGGGTTTTATTGGAACTGAGAAATGGGATTTTTCAGATCACAACAATACTGCAGGGAACAATAGAGAGCAATTAATTTAAATTTACACGAAAGCAAAGTAAAAAAGGAGTGAGCACAGAGCCAGAACATTGTCAGCAGAGATCTGATAAAAGGGAAATACAGTGTCTGGGCTTGTTTCTCAGCATGGATGAGCATGCTCAGCTCCAGAGGCCTCCTGCTGCCCCTTCGGAAAGCTCTGCTCCTCCACTCACTCACTGCTTGAGAATTTGCTCTTATTCCTTCTTGGTCTGGCCAGTGACCACGCAGGGCTTGAGGGGACGATATATCTTGTAGCTGCGAGAATAGCAGGAGTAGGAGTAACCACCACCCTGGGGGGACACGGACCCAAGGGAGCTCTGGCCTCCCAAGGAGCCCCCATAGCCCAAGGAGCTGCCAATCTCCAGCGGTGCTGAGGTGCCCACGATGCTCTCCTGAGGGCAGGAGTTGAGGACGGGGCCTGGGAAGGTGATGACCACGGGTGGTGGGTAGATCACAGCACGGGAGTCCCCACAGGAGGTGACGCAGGGCTGGCTCCAGGATTTGGTGATGGGCTGAGGGCAGCTCACGTCACAGCGCGAGTAGCTGCCAGAGGTGCAGCCCTGTTTGTAGGAACTCATATTTCTGGTTGTACAACTGAAACACAGAGGGTGGGGAGAGCAGGGGTCAGAGGCAACAGTGCCAGTGCCTTGGTAAGGGGGAGCCTTCAGTTATTCAAACCAGTGACAATTAAGGAACACATTCATGCAAAGGACACACTAAGGAATGCCACAGGTGAATCTGTTTAAAGGTGAGAAAGAAAACAGAGTAAAATGCATTTTGTCTATTCCTCTGTTTCACATCTTGAAATAGTTCTTACAATGCTCCATATGTGAATTTCTCAGTAGTAAATTGAACTCCCATCTTAGCTCAAAGCCCCCCTTGCCCCAAAGAACACAACTTACTTGGTTGAAGACCAGAAGAGCGATGACAATCACAGGGAAGTGGTTGGCAGACTCTGGGCTACAGGTGCTTTTATACAGTTCCTCGCTTTGCCCTGGGGGAAGTGAACTGTTCCTGTCCTCATTCATACTCATTGTCCCTCAAACACGCTTTTTTTTTTGCGTATGTCACTCAGTGTGATTGGTTTGCATAGTATTTTTCCTAGGAAACTCCACCTCAGATATTTTTACATCTCCATCATAATCCTTAGACTTCTTGCACGTCAAAAAAGAGGGCCAATTTCCATCTTTGTTATAGCTCTGTTGACTTCATTGGAGACAGAAAGAGATCAAGATTTACTTTGCTGTGAAACTGCAAATTAATTTTTGAAATCACATTGCTGTGTTGTAACTTAATATCTTTATATAAGTTGACTGTATATTGGTGTTTGCTGGTTACAAATACTAAGTCAGAGCTGGAGACAGATCTCAGACCTTTGTCCAAAGCTGCACTGGTCTGTTTGTCCCTTCTGTTACTATTTCAGTTTAGCTTTTTAGCTTTTTCTAGCAATTCATTTATAGAGAAAGAAAACTTGAATTTTGGAAGCAGTACTTTTAAATGCTTCTTTTTAAATTCCAAATCTTCAGTTTTGGACTGTGAACTATAAATTGCCATCATGGGAAATAATTTAGCAATACCCTGACCCGAGCGCTACAAAACAGGGTATTGGATCGTGCCCTGTTTAATGATAGGGCTTAACTCCAACATATGGAACATAGAAATTAATATACAGCTCTTAGTGAATGTAACTGGGCTTAGAACTGAGGCAGAAGCATTGTCATGACAATCAGCCTTGATTTAGGGAATCCTTTTTATTAATCCTAATGATTTCATACATTAATATGCATTGCTTGGCTTATTTGGAAAAAGAAGGGCAGAAATAATATGATTAAATCTCAGCAACCTGTGCTAGCCACCATGTCCCTGCCCTATATTTTTCTCTAGACTGGGCCATGCCAGAAAGCCTGTGTCAGTTCTGTTCAAGAGTATCGATTGCACAGACTTAATTTCCTGTAAATGAGCTTTTCTTTTGTGTAAACACGAATTTTTCTTTCCATTATGTCTTGGAGGTGCATATTTAGCTTGTCAGTGCCTTGGAGCTGGACGATCTCCTGTTTTGCTTCTTACAGTTCTCTAAGCAATGGTCCTTGGCTCAGTGTCACAGGGCAGGAGATGAAATAAGAATAAGGCCTTGGTGCACTGAGTGCTCCTCCCAGCTCTCCCACTGAATCAACAAGTGTGGCTGAGTGCATTATTTAGCCACGGTCTTTTAATGATCCCATCAAGAAATCAACAATAAAAATTACCCAATTCATTTGGGTGTTGCACAAATGAGTGGTTGTGCATAAAGCAGTGAAAAAGCAATGGGTTTGCATTCTCTTGAGATATAAAAAGACTAAGATTGAGAAATAATGATGGGAGTATTAAAATGGGCAGCAACTAAACTGGTGGGATTACAAAGTAAATACGATTTCCAGGGAAGGAGTTAAAAAGGACTCAGTCGACTGAGAGCATTTCCAGAATCTGAGGAGGAAGACAACTATTGGGTGAGGATGAAGAAAATAAGATAATGATTCAGAAGTGCCTGACATTCATTCAGAACTGCCTGATCAGTTCCATCAGGTGGTTACCCACCTTGCAAACACAGAAAGAAAAATCTTGTAGATGTCCAGTTTATAGACATCCTTCACCATTCTTCCTTCTTCCTCCAACCCTTTAAGGGTATGCCCTAACTTATATGACCACTGAGGTTGATTTGGCAACCTTGACTATCATGCATCTGGGATTTTAAAGATTTAATTCCAGATGTATTTCACAGGACCAAGGAGAATGTGTTGCAAGACTTGAAGAGTGAGGATTCCCCTCTGCTGCCTGCCAAATCTGACAGATTCTGAGGGTTTGGGGTTTTGCCGTGAAAACTACTTTCTTTGGAACTGATCTCATGGATCACTGCATACTTTGGGTGCACACCATGGCCAAATCCTCATCTGATCTCTTCTGCCTCCAAGTGCCTTTTCCTTTTGCAGTACTGTGCTCTATTAAGCATTTCCCCCCCCACCACCTCCCCCCAGCAGATAAAATACTGCTCTGTGTGACACCCAGGTGAAATGGGAAATTACTACCGATGACTTCTAGAAGAGATGATTAAGACAGAGGCCACATAATTTACCAAACATCTCTTGGCAATTAAGTGAGCCTCTGGGAGGAGATCCCGGGCATGTCTTGTACTTGTTAGTGTTATTATTTGTAATTATAATTCCATTATCTCTTAGCTTATGTAAACTAGGTTGGCGCCCTGATACCATGAAAATAGAGAGCTCAGACAGTCACCGCTGTCAGGAACCAATAAACGAAACCAAGTAGTTTTAGGTATGGTGAAAGGAAGGATTACTCTCCCTGCTGGAGAGAGCCTCCAGTGCAGAGGGCAGGTTGGCCTCACCCCAACACACGCAGGACAAGGAGGGCGTCTAAAAAGCTCTCCCCAAATTCCTGGTAAAGATTACACTGGAAATCTGCTCCAGACTGCTGTGCCTTAACCAGGCCACCTTTACCTTGCCCCAGGTTTAGACTTGATGTTGTTTTCTGATTTCTGTATTGCAATTTCCTTGGTAGGTTCAGGAGCAAGACCAGGGTAATATCTTTTTTTATAATAAATAGAGAAGAAATCGGAACATTTCTATCATGCCTGATAAATCCACAGGAGCACAGATTACAGCTCACTACAGGTTACATCAGGAACATGGCTCTTTAAATGAGTTTTGCTGTCAAGAGGGAATCATCATGTGTAATGTTTCCCAGCTCTTCAATTACTAAATGCTGTAAGCAACATTTTTGACACGTAAATCCTTTAAGATCAGCAAATTGAAACACAGGGGCAGGAGGACCCCAGTATTTGACCCCTCACTTTGATCTGTGGTCTGTTACAGAAAGTAAGGAGCTGGGATATAATTTTTCCAGTTGTACATTTAATTATCATGAGCTCCTGTATGTAGTTAGACCAGGATCTGCTGTTAGAAAGAACCCAATGTGATGTTTCAGAAGAAAAGAGTTGTTAAAAGCAGTTTATACTGGAGTAACTCGAACAGGAGACTAATTCCTTCCCCGTGTTTCAAAGCAAGGGTGTCCTTCCCCTTTTTTATCTTGTTTGTAATTAGGGTGATATACAATAATATTCCCTGGGAATGAAGTGGCATAGGGAGAATTCTGCAGCATGGTAGTCCCATTTCTCCTCCCTCCACTTCCCCTTCAAAACAATGTCAAAAAGGCCCTTATATCACGGAGCTGCTCCTCTGATGCTTTGAACAGGATGATCATTGTAACCGAAGCACCCGAGGGCTGTGGTCTATAGATTTTTTTTATCTATTGAGGAAAGAAGAGAGCAGGGATAAAAAGGAAGCAGAATGGTAAAAAGGTCTCTAAGTTTTATCTCCTTTGCAACTTGAAGCTTTGAAAACCTTTACACCGAGCGTGACAAAATCAATGTATTATTTACAAAAATAAGTTTTGTCAAATCAGCAATCCTTTGTTTTATTGCTCTGAGTTATGTCCTTTGAAACTTCAACAAGTGAGAGAAGGAAGTTAATTTCTGCAATGAGTAGAAAGAAACTAAGGGTGAATACCATCCCTGCTTTGAGATGAAAGAATTCTTTAGCCTGTGACATGGATGTGATACCATCCGAGTAAAAATTGCTTAACAGCAAGCAATATGCAAAGATTCCTCCACCCGTTGATGTGACAAAGGCAGGAAAGTTTGTTTTGTAAGGAGGAAGGGCCACATGCCCAAAGGATGGCTCAGCCCCTGGACCTGCACTCAGGAACCCTATAAAAGCTCCTGGAGCACAGAACTCTTCAAACCATTCTTCTCGGCTTCTCCTTGGTGTGAACTGAGTAAGTCAGACATCAATTTAATCTATTCTAAGAGTTTGAAAGCTACTTTAATAATACTTTTAATGTACTTCTCTCTGAATACTTTATATGTCTTTGTTTATTATTGGAAGAATGTTACTTTGTTAAGAAAAAGATTCTCTTCATTTCTTTCAGCTTGGCAGCTTTGGAGGGTGTGGGGTGGACATGGAGAACATGGGGCTTCAAGAGCTGCTGGCATGGTTCAGAAAAGGAATGTTTAATGATTTTATCTGTGCCTGGTGCTGCTTTGCAAATGAAGACAATGGTTTTAAGAACAGCTTTAAATAAATGTTGCTAGGTTAATCCTCACCTATCCTGAAAGAGGCTTTGCTGACTTCTAATCTTCGTTATTTCTGCATGTGAATTAAAATCACACTTTATGCTTAACTGTCAAAGAGTAACTTTCTAAATCTTGCGTGGCTTGAATAAACGAGGGCTCCCCTTTGCAAATGCACTTTTACTGTCACCTCTGACCTGGGCTTTCCCCACCCTCTGTGTTTCAGATTGACTTCTAGCAACAAAGATGAGTTCCTACAGACAGGTCTGCAACTACGGCAGCTACTCACCTTGTGAGGTGAGCTGCCCACAGCCCTACGCCAACGCCTGGAGCCAGCCCTGTGTCACCTCCTGTGGGGACTCCCGTGCCGTGGTCTACCCACCACCCGTGGCCATTGTCTTCCCAGGCCCCATCCTCAGCTCCTGCCCTCAGGAGAGCATCGTGGGCACCTCAGCACCGCTGGAGATTGGCAGCTCCTTGGGC
>BJBW01009194.1:10174-33076 GCA_004320125.1 Scolopax mira
CCAGCAGGGACATGAGCAAAGTCCCAATCCATGAGTGAGCAGAGGGACATGGCTTTCAGAGGGGCAGGGTCCCAGGCTGCAGTGGGGTCCTCAGGGACACTCAGCCACCCAGAGAAACAAGCCCAGACACTGCATTTCCCTTGCTGTTGGATTAGGTATCTCCCAAAAAGATCCCAACTCTGTGTTTGAGGGGCTGGTTACTTGAGAAATATAGCTAAGGCCTTAGTTTAAATTTCAGTTTAAGCCTAAGCATTAGTGCAAATGAGATTCTGTATGTTCTAGCCTTTCTTGATGTATGGAGTGACTTTTCATTGCTTTTGAGAAATAGTGGAAAAAACTTCTCAAAGCTCCAGATTTATTCTCAGAGCTGCCCTGTTTCACAATGTGTGGGATTGGAAAAAAAAAAACAAAACTCAGCAAAAATACCTTTTGAAAACCAAACTTGAATCTCAAACACTGCAAATACAATGAAGACAGAAGATCATCTTATGAAGTGCAACCCACAAAGAAGACCCCCGTGTCCATCTCCAGCAAACCCTGTAAATGTATTCTGTACTCTCTGGATTGTCATGTTCTGCTGCTATGAAGTCCTTCTCCTGTTTCAATTAAAGTTTATATTGCATCACAACTCTTGCTTTCTGGTTTTCTTTTCTCCTCAGCTTAAAACTACTGGAGAATGATGTTGAAATTATGCCTCATTTAAGACCCAGACTCCTCTGGGTGTTAAATAGCAGCAAAGGACAAGATACCCTGGGCTTTGTGTGCATTGTCTACATATCCACTGTCCCTAAAATCTTTTGTAAGGATTAGTGGTGAAAGGGGTGGGATTGAACAGTCACACTGGACTGTGGATCAGAGGTTATCTTCATCCTTCCATGAGCTTAAAAGGAGGAGTTTTCCTCAGTATATTCACTGCATTTTAAAGGGTATTTGCTGGTTAAGGTCTTCTGCTAATTGCAAATGCCAGTCTCAGGAATAGATTTCCATTTCTGTCCTGGGAAAGCCCTGGCTTCATCTTCTGTGTGGAACTGGACCCCAGCAGTGCAGAGGCACTGGTGTGCAGCTTGATTTCCTCTGGCTACACAGAGCATTCTCTTTTTGCTAAAACTGAAGGGCCAGAACTCTTATTTCCAAAGGAACTGAGTACTTGTGAGTGGAAGAAACTGCCTTCAGGTGACTACTGGAAACTTATTGTACCAGCTGGAAGAGAAACCAGGGATCTCCCAAGGAAGAGGAGCCTTTTCATTGGAACAGAGGTAAGTGGAAAACTGGGGTGGAATGAAGACCAGCTCAGTGCTATGCAACATGGCTTTTAATTGGCATGAGAAGCAGAGTTATAACACAGGGAATAAAGACAGACACTTTGAGAGCGTTTATATCACAAAATTTGTACCAAATTAGTTGATGTGACAAGAACTTCTGCTTTCCTTATTACAGCTGTATAACCTGATTTATAGGTCCTATTTTGATCCCTTTACAACATATTCCTTTTAAAGCAGACTATACTAAGGCAAACAAAGTTTCCATTACTCTTGTACTGTAGTGCCGTGGAAAGCCAGAAAACAATGTATAAATTCCAAAGACACATTAAACTGAACATTGCTTAACCTCAAGGGTACTGAGGACACCTCAGTGCTTGCAGTGCACAGATCTTATTTTGCAACTGAACATCCAGCCCACCCCCAGGAATGGTGCAATAAATGCATAGATGGGGAGGTATAAACAGAACATGCCAAAAGCCTAAAGTGTAAAATGGAAAATACACTTATAGGTTGAGCTGGTTACATTTTTCTAGCAAATAGTAAATTTTCTCCAAGATGGAGCTTTAGGGCAATGAAAATTTTTACCTCAAGAAATCTTAAATGGGGAGAAAATAAGAGTTTTAAACAGGAAAAGTGGTTAACAGCATTCTGAAGCGTTTAACTTTGGCATCTCTCTAAGAAAAATTGCTTTTGCTCTCTGCTTTAAAAGTTGAGATTTTAAATGAAGTGTTTTCCAGGTGGATTTATTTTTCCTTATTCCTTGAAAAATTCCTTTCCTTTGCTGGACCCTGACTATTTTATTTCTTTATTTATTTAGTATGTGTGTAGTTTTACAGTTTGCCCAGTTCTACCTATAAGCCTGTTTTTCTGGGCACTGCTGAGAGCTCCCAGCTCCTGCTGGTTTCAGAGCAGTGAGCTCTCAGCTCTGCTCAGACTCAGTTTCCACCCATGATTTTCTGCCATGTTTTCCATTTTCCATACCCTGGTTGCTCTGTGCACCGTGAATTCCCTTGAAGTATTTAGCATGACCCGCAGCTTCCTCGGCTGTAGGTGCTGTAGCGACGGGAGGAGTATGGGCTACAATTTCCCCTTCCCAGCAATGAGTACCCAGAATTATAAGACCTGCTGTAATTACATGCACCCCCATAGCCATTTGAGCCTCCAAAAAGAATGGAACCCCTTAAGCCAACAGAATTTCCGTAGCCCCTGTAACCAAGACAGCCCCCAGACCCAAATGAGTAGCCCCCACCGACTGGTCCACAGCTGCCCACGACGCTTTCCTGGGGGCAAGAGCTGAGAATCGGTCCCGGGAAAGTCAGGACAACAGGTGGTGGGTAAATGACAGCTCTGGAGTCATCACAGGATGTCACACACAGCTCGTTGCAGGTGTTGGCCAAGGGCTGAGGGCAGGTGATGTCGCACGGGCCGCTGTATGGTAGGCAGAGGTCCCCGCAGTGAGACATCGTTCTGGAGAGCAGGTAGGTCTGAAACACAGGGAGGAGATCAGAAAAAAACACCAGATCCCTAGAATTTGGTGCCCAGCACAGAATCTTAATAGATGGAAAGGATCTCTGAGATCACTGAGTCCAACTGTGCACACACAAAAGACCCCCACAATCTCGGGCACTAGAGCATGCCTTGAAGTGCCATGTTTACACACTTCTTAAATACCTCCAGGAATGGTGATTCCACCACCTCCCTGGGCAGGCTGTTCCAGTGCCCAACCATTCTCTCAGTAAAGTAATTCTTCCTAATATCTAATATAAACCTCCCTTGCTGCAACTTCAGACCACTTCCTCTGTTCCTGTCATTATTCCCTTGGGAGGCTGTCACCCACCAGTCCCTTCCTGCACCTGGGATGAACGTATGACATGAGTAAATGAGAGGTTTTTGGGACAGCTGGGTGCTCTGCTGAGGCACATGGGTACACCTCTTTCTGTAAATAGCCTTAAAAAAAAGAGCAAGTTTCATTCTAATTCCAAGCATTCTAATTCCAAGCTAATTCTTTCCATTTCACTAAATTGTTAGAAATTCTGGCTACTTCAGAGCTCAGCAGAAGCATGAACTCTGAGCAGATCCGTGTGAACTTTCTGTGGTGATGCCTGGAGCCAGAACAGTAACAGGAGCCTGCCCTCAGGGTCTCTAACGTGATATCCTGCATTTATGAGGTGAGTTCCTGTGTCCCTCAGGGCACTGACAGCAGTGCGTCCTCTTGCCTCAAGGCACAGATTAAATACAGAATAAGAAGCTCCTTTCACCAAAATATTTGTAGCCAATGAGCTCACTACAGTAAATATTATCACAGGTACAATGGTAAATGGCCTCAGACAGGATCTGGAGCTAAAATGGTTTGTTCTGTAAAAGGGAGAGCTGTTATTATTTGAGATCAGCCCTGGGCTCAAACTGGTCTACTGCTTTCTCATTAATAGATATTCTAGTTTCTTTTCATTTCTGTAAAAAATATTCAGTGCTGGTGTGCTCGAAGTTTGTTTTTTTCCTAGGACAAAATTATGCCCTGAGAATTGAGTCTATGTATTTCTGCCTGCCCAGACCATAGACATGCAGAGGAGAGATGAATCTGGGTATGCACGAGAAGAGAAAAAGGGTTAAAATTGTAATAGGTGTATATGAAAGAATGAGCATTTGATTAGATGGCTAAATAACCATCCTAAAAAATAATCTCTAGTATTAAATTATTTCTATAGTGAGATTGAACAAAGCAGAGGAGAGAAATTAAAGCGCATGTACTCAATGGGAATTGTCTAAAACCCATATGGGTCTGAGAGTCCCACGTTACCTCCCCAAATCTGCATCTGCCAAAGCCCCCAGTAGTCTGCTTGCAGCAGAGACTTGTTCACAGCACACAGCTACAGTAATCTTGAGAGTAACAAAGCTTTACACCAAAATTAAAGCTATAACAGTCAAAAGAAAAAAGGCAAATCCAACTTACTTGATCCACCGAAGAAGGAAAGTTAAGAGAAGCAGGTAAACAGTCATGAACTGCAAGGGCTTTTATACAATTCCTCCAACTGCCCGGAAGCCTCAAGACCTATTTGTTGGTGTTTATCTCATTTACTTGCATATCAGATGTTGTTGCTCGGATGATTCTTTTAACTGCTGTAATTATCTTTCTTAGGGTTAGGTGTTAGTTGTGAGCTCCATAAAGTGCGATATCCATCTGACAACCAACTTAGGCTTCTTTGTGATCACTACTTGCAGCTGACAACACAAAGCACTTCTTGTTAAAGAAAGCGTGCAAAATTCCTCCTTAGATTTTGAAAAGATTGGCTTGAATTCCTTGGCCAATGCGTTGAATAAATCCAAATTATTCAACGAGGAGGCAGAGCTGGAGAGTAAATAAATCTATGGACTCTCCATTTCTATGGAGAATGATAATTTCTTTACACAATGAAGTAACAAAGTTATCACCAAAGAAGAAGGACTTATATAATTTATACTATGTGTGTCTAATTAGGCAAGCTTATTTTAGTACACTACAAGGCTGGCTTTCAAACTGTTTTTAAACAACATAAGGTAAGATTTTATGTGGGGAAATCCTCTTAGGTACCTCTTCCATGGATGGAGCAAACTTACACCATAAAGACTAGAAGGTTCATAGATTTGAGACTTTGATTTTGGTACAACTGAGAGAAAATTGTATTCTATGGCAAAGAAAATAATCTTGACCTGCAGAGCTATGAAGGGCCTACTGAGAAGGATGATAAGATCATGTTTTAAAGTGAAACTATTACTCATTATCAAGACTTAAAACTGCAGCAACATGTCATTAATTTTATTAGAGTAGAACTCTGTATCTGCAACACGTTAATCACAGAGGTGCTTTGAAGTACTTTATTCTGTGGAAAAAATTACAACAGCCCAGATAAGTGTTGCCTAGAGCCATCTTCAGAACCACCCCACATAATTTAAGTATAATCTGTGCGAGAAAGGACATGGCTTACATTGTCAAAAGTGTAAACAGAAGGAGAGGGAAATGAGTTGCAGCAAGGCACGTGTCTGCTGCTCAGCCTCCACATGAGGCACTCATTTCATCCCACCAAACCAAATTGGAAAAAGCCAACTCAGAAAGTCATGAGTTGAGAAAGGCCAACCCACCTGTCAGGGCCAGCAGTGCAGCTTGCAGCCATCATGCAATGGACCTTATCTAAAGGTTGGGAGGAAGAGACAGGAGTGTTTGTGTCTGGAGAATGGAAGGTCTCTGCCAACACCTTCCTAACCACAGTTATTGCAACCAAAGCCTCTGTAAGCGTCTGTCATTTTTGCAAACCAAGACACCTGTGGGTTTATTATTACCCTTTATCCTTATCTCAAGGGGATGCTGCCTTTAGCCAGCCCCAAAATAGGTGAGGATGGTGAGGTACCACGTGCTGCACCAGGAGTGTGTTAACAGCACCAATTACAGGCACCTAAGTTGACCAGCGACCGCCCTGGGCTCATTCCTAAGGTGATCACCTGAGAAATTAAAAGTGAAGTAACAAAACCATCCACCAGAGCAGGCAGAGACCTTTGCAAGGGCAGAAGCTTCAAGGGGCCTGTGACCTAAAACCTGCCAAGATGGTTAAAAACTGGCTATTGCAGCCAGTGGAGAGAATGGGATGTCCCTCCAGTAACGCAGAAGAGCACTCGGAAATTGGAGGTCCCAGAATTTCCTTTTCTATGGACTATTGAGGGCCAGGAGAGATGAGTCTGTGTAAGCCTGAAGCACTCAGCAAGGGGCTGTAAGAGTAAATCAGTAAAAATAATGGACAGGAGTGAGTGAATTCCTGACCATTCTTCAGTGTTGTCGATGCCCTTCTGGGGAATCAGCAGAAAAGTCCAGACTGGCACTTACAGACTTGTTATCTTATTACACAGATTATAAATCCCAGTAATTGTTGGATGCTCCAATTATACCGGACACCCTGAAGGGACAGATACTGCACAAAGGCAGGTCATGAGACATTGCCTTTCCTTAGGCTTTTACCATATAAGTATAAAATAATAGCATGCAAAATTGAAGTAGACAGATTTATAGAACTAGCAGTGATGGTTATATTTAATAATTAATAGGTGCTCTTAAGACACAAGCTCTTGTTAATCCTTTTAAAGCCGACTTCAGCAGCATTAGCAGTGCCTTTACTAATGTTTGCCTTCAACAGAGCTGCTTCCTCTGGTCAGTGGTTTCGTCTCTATCACTTATGAGTCAGCAGCAGTAAGAAATGAATAATTTATAGCATGAAAACGCAACTTTAGGGAGGAGTTTTCTGGGTGAGTTCAAAGTTCCTGTAGCTTTGATGATGGTTTGCTGACCACTACCAGGGGAAACTGAATTTTGTTTTATAATGGGAAACATGTACTTTTTCCTTTCAGCTCAGACCAAGTCAGGTCCCCCTCCCTGACCCCCTGCAGGGGACACTGGTGTAGAGGCCCTGGCTCAGGACCCCATGAGTGACCTGGCACATACCCTCTGCTCAGGTTAGATGCTGGAATTGTGTGTGGTGTCAAAAGCTTCTAAAGAAAGGATAAAAACCAGAATTGATGAACTGTATAATAACACAATTTATGTCCTCCAAACACCCATCAATTAGTGCTGAATAGAGCCACTGCTGGTACAGATCCCAGGCTGTCATTACAGGGAGCCTTCAGCCTCTGACTGTCTCGCAGATTTTCCCATTCCTCATCCTATTCCCAGGAAGCCAAATGGGCTTCTTTGCCCAGTTTCAGGACCACCACAGTGTGAGAGCAGCGAATGCCCTGGCACAACCCTCCCACAAGTGCTAGAAAAAAGTCAAGTACAACATTGGGGCATCTTCCATGGGGCAGCATGGAACACAGCTTCTTCCACAACAGGGCTGGCTCCTGGACAGAGCCACACTCTCAGCTCTATGCCCAGGGCAGGGCTCGGGCTGTGGAGTTGGAAAAAAAGCCCCCCAAAAGCAAGTGAAAACGTCTTGGTTTAACTAACAAGGTGACCATCCATTCAAAGGCATTCCATCATAATCTCCTTGGGGAAACATCGCCGGTGTTATGTTTTAGAGAGGAACGATTAGTCAACACTGGGGCATCTTACTCTAGCAATTACCAGGATGGTAATAACCCTGCACACCACTGCAGTCAGAGAACCATCATTGTTAACATCTCCTGAAATGCCTGTTCTGATCAAGCCCAAGACTTTCCCAGGCTGTTGCTCCAGGGTTCTCTGTGGTGACTCACCATAATCTAGAGGTTGTTTTGACACACTGGCAGCAAACTGATCAACAAAGACAAAAAACTTGAGCAGATTAAGGGCAGAAACACAAATATTCTTTATGGCAAGGAATGATAAGTAACTCCAGGGAACGGAGCTCCATCCTGACCTTTTAGGACAAAGTGCAGCCATGAATCTCCACATTAATTACACCGTGCCTTTTTCTCCATCCTCAAACAGGCTTTGGTGATGTGTTGTGGTTGCATGGGGGGATTGTGTATTGTGCTCAGCTCCAGATGTGCATGATTGAAAGAATATTTTCAAGTTAGATCTCTCTAGCTTTCTTGTTTGTCATACATCTGTTGCTTATGTCAATTGAGAGCCTGGTAATTGACTTTTGTGGGCTCCATAGAATTGTTACAGGGAGGGAATAGTAACTTGCACCATGGGAAGATCTACCTCTTATGCTTTGTCTCTGTTAAATAATATCTTTTGGTTCATTAGCATGTCTTACTGACTCAGGATTTGGAAACTAAAGAGGACTGCCTTGAAGATCTGCTGGGCTGATTCATGTGCAAAGATTAAATCTTGTTGAAGGACACGGCATTGTGAGCCCAGTGCCTGCCCAAATGTGTGGTGAAACATTCCCAACTGCTTTGAAAAAGTTGCTTGCTCAGAATGGAATAAGTGTTTATACTTGTCAATCTTTTTAATACATTTACAGTATTGGCCTTTGTATTGCATTTTTATCATAGCTGTTCCAAAGAATACCCACAGGCAAGGGTAAGTGAGTGCATTGGTCAGGGTCAGGTAACCCTGAGGAGGAGGGACAGGAAGGTGAAGGCTTCTGCCCTCACCATGTGGGGGCTTTTGTGGGGTCCCACACAGATCCACGGGGCTCAGACTTCCCAAAGATTTCATATTTAATAATAAACTTAGAAACTTTGCCACTTGCTGAGTGTTCCTACCTCAATTGTAAACAGGAATCAATTCTCCTCCCAACGACCCTTTTTTCTTTCCTTGTCTAGTGTTGTGGAGAACTAGTTGTTTTCTTGCTGCCTAGCCAAAACAGTCTGTTAGTTCATTTACGTCTGGGCAGCCAGACGTTAAAACATAGCTGTGGTGTTTATAAAATACTATAATTTATGTTAGACATTTCAAAAGATAGCAACAGCTGAGTCTAATCCAAGCTTCTCCATGGAAGCAAGTCATTTAGCTCTAGGGCGGTGATTATCTTTTCTATAAAATTGACATAATAATTACCTGCTTTCCATAAAATACTAGCAACGGCAAGAGGCAATGAAAACCAAATCAACCAGGAAAGTGATAGGCAGCAGACTTGGAGTGGTTTCAAGGTGTTAAACAGAAAAAGAGATTAAGAGAAGGGACTGGTGCAAGCTTGTCACTGGGCTGATCTTCACGAACAGGCATCGCCGAAGTCTTTGCAGAGGCGGTGGCTACCAGCATCTCCCCTGGGCAAGTGACCAGCACCAAGGGCTCCAGACACCAAGTCAGGCTACTTTCTTGGCTGATTCATGATGACCCTGGCAGGGAGCACGTACCTAGACTTGCCTGAAGCACACACCTAGACTTGCAGGTAGGTTTTGTGGTCCTTGCTGAGTTTCTTTCACATCAGTCACCCTGAGTTGATGCCACAGGAGGGCAGCAGCCCCAGTACAGAGCTGGGAGACCAGACCTATAGCTCACCCACCTCTCCCCATCCCCACAGAAGAGATCAGCCTGTCTCAGAGCACATCCCCCCAGGGTGGGAAAGGAGCTGAGAATAAAGAGGAATCTCCAAATCCTCTGATGGAGAGACATTTGTTAGATGCCTCATCAGATCTTCCCAGCTATGGAAAGATGGGTTCCTGGTGCTGCCAAGTGTCTTTGCTTTGGTGGTTTATCTAGAGTTGGTTTATTGCTCCAATTTTCCTGTTTTCCTGTGTTTACCTCTCTCCTCAAATATCCAACTAGGATTAGTTTGTTTTGTGGTGGGGAGCTGAGGGGACAACATGGTTAATTGTGAATGCACAGCATTTAGTTTCTCTAGTCTGGTGGCCCCTGGTAGCCCTGGGGCTCGACAGAGTGGTTTCCCTAATAAAAACATATAGGTTGCTGGCTTTTTAGCCCTTTCAACTACCATACTCTACTCCATAGAGGGATAAAAACTGCTTTTTTTTTTTTTTGAATGTTTAAAAAACCAGTTTGTTTTAAAATGTGTTCACCTGGAAGGTGAACTTGCACTTCTGGAACTACTGGGCTGAGGAGTCCAAATGTATTTTGTGAGCCCCTCTCTTCAACTTGGGCTGATTGGAAACAGCCCTATGTCTTGATCATTGATGTGAAGGGTATCATCATAGAACAAAAGAAAAGCAACTTTATAGTAAAAATCATCAGTTTACTAGAAAAAAAATTATCCTGAGAAGATATGGAGATAAACATGTGTGAAATCATGACCTTTTTTTTTCCAAATCAGTTATTACAGAGTCTTGGGGAATGTAACCCAGGTACTATACTATTAACATTATATTAACATACCACTTTACACGTGTAATACATCAGTGCGTGGAGCACCCTGACTCCCTTTGTTCTGCGGAAGTCTTGGGTTATTTCTGGGTGGGTATAATTGCAGGAATGACATGGTATTTCCCAGGCACCAAAAGACCGTGACTTCAATCAGCAAACACACGTACGTAGCCATTATGGAAGAATGACATTAACATAACCTTTAGTACAAAACCAGCATCTGAAATTAATTAGCACGAGCAGGACACCCCTGATGTCCTAAATGGCGTCTGCCTAGAGGGATCCACTGCTGGCACCAGCTGGGCAGACGTAGGTACCTGGGCCTTTGACCAGGACATCCAGAAGCAAGTAAGAAACTGGTGCTCCAGGTCCACACGTGACTGTTAACACTCACACGTGAAAAAGAGTTATTTGCAAAAGCAGGCTGGAAAAGTTTTGATGCAGAAGTGTGAGGAATAGCTTGAGTCGGACTCAGTTTGGTTTGTTTATAGAAAAGAAGGCCTCCAAATAGGACCGCTTATGAGTCAGGAGACTCCAAAAATACACATTTTGCTATAATCTAGAGGTGTAAAACTACAAAATGCAGAACCATTTCTCTATAAATAGGAACTCCACTCACTAGTTTCCAGACTTTAACCTGGCTTATATCACTGACATCCCATTTTCACACAGGGGCCTGAAGAGCAGAACCAAATCCTTCATTTTACCTGGGCATCAAGTTTTGAGGCATCTAGAAAGAGTCTCCGGGCAACCTTCTGTTCCTCTAGACAAGGCTGAATGTCACCAAGAGAGCATTGCAAATCAGTAGCAGAAGAAAAAGGAGATTCAGAAGGCCAATGGTTTGATGCAGCAGCATTTTAATGTAAATGCAAAGTAGAGTAAACATTTGCAGGAAGAATAATGCAGCCTAGAAAGAGCGTATTTCTAGAGACAAGAGAAGCTAAAACCAATTACCCATTCCAGTGTGACACATTTCATCAAGACATTCACTTTCCTCACCCTTGCTGAGCCTGACATTCAAATCCCTCCATATGCTTTGTTTCAAAAACCACGGTCAACGTCAAACTGGGCAGAGAAAGCTAAAAGTGCAGACGTAAGATGCAAAGCCACAAGAATAAAGAAAGCATTAATCTAAGCTAAAGCACTACTAAATGTAGGGTCCTCGTTTTCAGGGGTGCTTCCCTCTCCGGTAGCCATGCTTGTAAATCACATATCATGTTCTTTCACTTCTTTGCTTGTTCTTTTCCTGTGATTATTCTTTGGTTTAAGCAGATTAGATCTTCTTACAGAAGCCCCTCTGGCAAGGATGCTTCCAGCGGGTGGAATAGGTGTAGGAGCGCTCCGGCACACACTGGGGAGTGCATGGAGGAGGACATGGAGGAGGACATGGAGGAGGACATGGAGGGGGGCATGGAGGGGGGCATGGAGGAGCACACTGAGTCTCACACTTGGTTGTGAACTGCTGGGCACACCGATCGATGCAGGGCTGCACGCACTCAGCACCCTTCTGCGCCGAAGCAATCCCCACACCCGACTCCAAGGCGCTGGCCACCTCGGCTGACTCCGAGGAGCCCACGATGGTTTCCTGTGGGTAAGTGGTGAGGATGGGTCCTGGGAAGGTCACGACCACAGGAGGTGGGAATATAATCACGCGGGAGTCTGGGCAGGTGATGACACAGGGCTCATTGCAGGCGGCGGCGCGGGGCTCGGGGCATTTTGTGTCGCACGGGACAGAGCATGGTTGAGCACACACGGTTTTCTCACAGGACATCTTTTAGCTGTGTTGGAAACCTGCAAGGTAGAGGAAGGATCAAATACAGAATCATAGAATGGTTTGGGTTGGAAGGAAATTTAAAGATCATCTCTTTCCACCCCCCTGCCCTGGGCAAGGACACCTCCCACCAGACCAGGTTGTTAAAGTCCTGTTCAACCTGCCCTTGAACCCCTCCAGGGATGGGGCAGCCACAGCTTCTCTGGGCAACCTAAAGTTTATATAAAACCAAAGGAGCCGGTAGGACAGGATCAATGATTGAGTTAAGCTAATGTGAGCCCTGAAGAGACACAAGTTGGCAGATAGGTAGATGATACCCATCCTGTTCTGCGTTGCTTTGCTTTTCTCCTCTGTGGCCTTTCAGGGACCAAATCCTCCCTGCAGACACCAAACAACCTCTCAACAACATCTGCTCTCTTTATGTATTTTGGACTCCAGAGGTGGAGTTCAGTAAAATTAGGTTCATACAGCACCAAGCATTGCAGAAATGGAAAATACGAAAGATTTTACTGTGCAAAATTTCTGTATTCTCCGGGCTAAGCAGACAAAAGCCAGAAAAAGGTGCATAATCCTTAAATTGTACCTGATGGAGCCTATTCCATAAGGATAACAACCACTAAGTTTTTAGTGCAGTTAGTTTATAACAGGTGGCTTTAATACAGCATATTTAGTATCAAACTCACTTAAAAAAAATAAACAAGTAATAGCCTTTTGCAAGACCACAAGGAAAAAGCTGAAGCACAGCAAAAACCTGAAAGTAAGTCCCTGGAATTTAGATTTCAGAGAGAGTAAAACTGTTCACAAACCTGGACTGACTTCTACACCTTTTTACTTTCTTTCTTTTGAAATAAATCAAAGGGTGAGGAGGTAATTAGGAAAATGTCATAAAAGCACATTTCAGGATGTCATTTCAAACTTATCCAAGCTCCAAATGAAGGAATTAGTTAATCTGTTGTTTCAGATTAAATGAAATATTTTGGTTTCAGCCAAGGTGATTACTTTATTTTTTCTGAGTTGCACATTAGAAAAGCCTGGGTGGGGCTCAATTTGACTCAAGCAATTTTTCTCAGAATTTTTTTTCTCTTTTTGTTGTTTTAGACACAATGCCAAAATACCCATTATTCACCTAAACTTCTCTTGACCTTAAACCCTAATCCAGACACTGTCTTCAGGTTCCCACCCTTACATTCTACTTCATATACTAATTCTGCTTTCCTGATTTGACCTGTGCATCCCTCAGCAGAAAGCAACCCAGAGAAAATGGAGAGCTGAAAACTAGACCCACACACATATAGTACAAAACGTTTCTAGTGGGTAATATGTTCTTACACAACCTGTTGGATGTTTTGCATAAGACCACTGCTTTGCATGAACAGAAGAAAAACACCCAAAGCACCTTCCCAAGGAATATACACCTTAAGTAGACACTTTCTGGGTTCCCATTTCCTCCGCGCAGATGTCCCGACAGACAATTTAGCAAAGTCCTGACCGTTCAGAACGACAGCGAGTGCCCAAGAAGGTCCCAGGTGGCATTTCCAAAATCAACCCAGGAATCCATTTCCAAAATCAACCCAGGAACCCATTTCCAAAATCAACCCAACCCACATCCACAGAGACGCTGTGTCCTGATAGTGGCTCCAGTGCAAAAGGTGACTGCAGCCATCTCACCATCTCAGGATATTTACCTACCTCAATATTTACACAAGATACCTCTGTCTGAAATTAAATAAAATTTGGAAGCCACAAGGTCGAAAAAACACTGCCAGATTTATACTGCTGGTATGTTAATAAGAATATATAAGGTATATATAAGAAATTTCAAGACTACCTAAAGGCTCTATGCATTAAATTTCCATAAAGTAATGTAAGTAGGTGTATTTAACTTTATCTAGATTTCAGATGTATTTTTAAACCTCAATCCATCGGTGCCTCTGGATTAATAATCAGAAAGTAAACTCCTGAATATTGCACAGAATCACAGAATATTAATCCAAAATTCAGCCCTGAAGTAAACACAAAGATTTGAAAAATGATAATTCTGTGGGTTTTTTTAGGAAGAAGAACTTATATTAGAATCCAACTTACTCAGTCCACCGGAGAGAAGTCAAGAGAACCTGCTGGAAGGTTTCTGAATCATGAATGGGTTTATATACCTCCCTGGACCACCAGGCTGATGCAAGAAAATAACGTCATATTTGTGCATTAGGTTCCATTACTCCCCAAACAAAATTTGACATGTAATTACAGTAATTGTTTTGCTTACTGTTTGTGTTGATTACCCTATTCTCGCTGGCACGTGACTTGCATAGTCCCATCCCCGGATTCCTTTCATTTCCCCATTTTAAGCCTCAAACCCAGTCCTGCTGGCCTGGAGGGGGCAGGCGGTCCGTGGGACGGCTGTGGAGCTTGCGTGGGAGCCCTGGAAGTGCTGGAATCGAGCAGAAGCTCCACGGTTCTCAGCTTGGCAGTTCCTTAGAAAACAGGAATTTGTTTTCCTTGCTTAACATCATGACCTCCAAGAATGCATAAGAGCCTAACCTAGCATTAGGAGTAAGTGTGCTTGCTAGTTTAAAGCCTGTTAGGACGTGTTTACAGAAAATGTAGTCACTGCGTGACTGGAGTGTCAGGATTGTCTTGGAGAGACACTCCTAGCAGAGCCAGGCATTGCCCGTGGTGGCTCAGCTCCTCATTTGATGTTCAAGCCTCTTCCAAAGCAAGAAAATACCTCAGTGCAAGGACTTGACCTGACAGCCATAGCCCTGGTTGAGCATGAAATGTCCCCTCCTCAGCCAAATGGTTCCTGGACAAGCCCAGGAAGAAACACAAGGGGAGAAAACCCATTTTGGTTAGAGGGAGCTGGAAATTGCTCAGTCTGGTTTGGAATAAATCACTCTCTACCCCCTGTCCCTTTCATGGTGGTTTTGGTCACAGCTGCATGCGGAAAATGCTTATGAGTGTGGGGAAGAACGCTGCGGGAAACTCAGGGTAAGTGACCAATGTGGTGGCAAAGCTGGTCATTGTCCACTCAACACACAGTTAGGACAGAGAAAAGAGGAGCAACCAATCTATTTGAGGTTGCTCAGGTGGGCTTCAGTAGTAGAGAGGACCACTGATTTGTGCCCAACTTGACCTGCTGTGATGAAGCAGCAATTCGTGCCGTGAATTACCCTCTCAGGTGATATAAGTATAATACTATTTAAATCAGCAAATATGCCCTGATTTAGAAAGGTGAATATTTGGCCAACTTGCTTTAAATAGTATGATTAGGATAACAAATGCAGAGATGGCTTTTAATCCAAAAAACTAAAGGGATCCAAATTCCCAAGGTGTTTATCATTGTCTGATTCAGAGAATCACATGGGTGGCCCTGACATATATATTTTAAAGTGACGCTATGATTCAATCCTGTGGAGTTTAATACTGGCAGCCTGTTATTAACACCAGAACACCACAATACTTTGCATGTATAAAACATTAGTGGGTGTTTGCAAAACTATCTGAAAGCATTTCCTCAGAACAATTCCAATAAGTGCTCTTGCCTGGAGGGTCCTCCAAAATCACTCTGCTTCCAAGAGTTAATTGATAGCATAGAAGTTGCAACATTAGTAAGCAAAAAAATGTGTATGTACAGAAATGAGGGAGGGGGGAAAGAATTCAGAAACTGTTCAGTGCTTGGGCTGATCATGGTCCCTAGATCATGGTCTTGAGATCATGGTCCCAAGATCATGGTGACAACCAGAACTGCTACCTAGCCAGAGCTGCACCCCTAACTTTTGCCCCCCGTTCTGGAGCGATGCAGGAGAGATGAGAAGTGCTGCCAAGTGAGGATTTGAATAATATATGTCAGGTGCTGTTCTTACAGGCACAGCCCAAAACATCAACCTCTGGTGGCTTTGGAAAAGCGTGGAGTGGATAGTAATTCCTTTCCAGCTCCTTTCAGTGGTGCCAACACTGCCAGGCAATTCTTGCCATGACTCCTCCTGCTAACTCTTAGCTCATATGCCAGCATCCTCCTGTAGCTTTTGCCCTGAATTTGGCCATCCAAGAGGCATTTCCAGCTTCAGACATTCATCCTTTGCCATGTGTGACTCAGAAGCCCCAGGGCAGGAGAAGGTCTGGAAGAGGAGCTGCTCTTGCCCTCCTTGCATGAGCTGACTTACCCAGAGCAGCTCCAGAGGGAGTGTGAGCCCGACTTTCATGTACATATATGCATTTATTCTCTTGCATATATGCATTTATTTACATGTATTAAAGCAGTGATAAGGAAGCAATTGTACAGTCACTGTTGGTAAAGGATTTCAAACTTCAAATGCTGAAATAACAAAATGCTGTTGTGAACAGGTGAATTAGATGAATATGAATTGCTTGAGAAGGTGAACATTCTTCAAATCTGAGCAATGGTAAGGGCTCAAAAAATATTTGAGAAAAAAAAAAAAATAAACAGAATTATAAGAAATCGTTGGTGAGGTTGCCCAACTGATACACTCCCCTGAATTATTCCTGGGAAAGATTTGCCTAAGCTGTTCATAAAAGTGTTCTAGTGCTGGGATCCCATGGGCTCGCTCACAAATCTGTCAGCGCCTGGCTGCTCCTGCAACTGGAAAGTGGGATGGTTTTATTCCCTACAACCAACCTGTCGTCTTTGTTGCAATGTAAGATGACAACTTTACGTCCTGCTTTACCACTGGATAAAGGGGATTTTATTGCCTTTCTCCTTAAAGTAATGCTTTATAATTTTATATTCCTTCTTACGAGCCTCTCTAAAATAAAGCGATCAAATGTGACGAGTAATTTCTGTGAAATTAGACCAAGAAGAGACTTAAACAAATGCAAGTAACTGCAAGGTGGGGAGATTTCTCTAATTAGGAAACACTGTAATTAGAGAAGGACTAATATGCAAGCATTTAATTATAACTATAATTAACTGTTGGAATAATTTGGCAGAGATGAGTGATTTCTTACTGTCTTTAAATCAAAAGTGGGCATTCAGTCAAAAGGTGTAAGAAAGTTTAAAGAGAAATTATGGAATAGAGACAAAGTACTGGGTAATATTTTCTGGTTTATATTGTCCACAAGGTCCAAAATTCCAGAGGCACGAGAATACAAAGTATCTGTTATGAATTAAGGTACCTTGTGGCACCAGAACCCAGTCCCAAAACCTGTCCCATCCATGTTTTCATTCCAATTAATAGAATGGGACAAATAGCAGAGAAAGAAAACCTATGTCTACACACACCAGGAGAAAAAAAGGTATAGCAAGAGTTCTGATTAAATTATATATATTAAAAAAACCCTGAAAGGTAGACAATTATGTAACAAACTGTGCAGTTATGTCTGTTCTGACAACAGTTTGTATAAACACCGTAGACTCAGCTCCAAGTGAGCCAGTGTGGCTGCTTTGGGCATTGATGGATTTTCTTCCCATGATCTAAAATTCTGGGTAGAGGTCTGTGATTCACCTTCCTGCCGCCGTTGCTTTCACTGAGCAGGTGAAGTCTGTGAGGACTCATCACTTTTGCCTTGTTTTTCTCTCCACTGCCTTTCCAGACCTTCAAAGCCATAGAAGAGACAGAAGCAAATCAGATTTCTTATTTTTCCGACTCTGGTTTTGTTTTTTCTCTTATTTGCATTTAGGTCTTACACAGACACATCCATGTGCTTGATGTTACTCAGCAGAGTTGTCCAACCAGATTCATCTGGACGAGTCGTATTGTTATGGGAAAGTATTTAATAACAATTAAGGGGAGCAAGGAGCACCACATCAAGAGAGAGCTGAAGGGCATGTGTGCACCCAAATCTAAATATTCAGTGTTTCTTTAAGAAAAATCGAAAAACCAGAGCCCTTCAAGTGCAAGAATTGTTATGTTACAATGAATTAAACCTGATATTGTGAATTCCTTTTTTTCAAGAGGAGCATGTCTGCCACAAATTCATATTTCTAGGAGGATGTCAATTGATTTACACATTTGATTCTATGCCAGGTGAAGTAGCAAATACTAAAGGATGTGGTGCTAAATGTATTTTCGCCCCATCAAATACAACACTATGGTGTAATAAAGGGGGCAGATTGTCCTCCAGGACAGGCAGAGGTTTCTCAGGGCTATTGCTGAATTACCCAAAACATGATTTGAAAATGCAAGTTATAAGGTTAAAAAAAAATATAAATAGAGACTTGAGTTTGAATGCAACGTAGTTTTAATGAGGGACACACAGGGTACATTTGGTGAACACGGGTGTGCAGAGCACCAAGGAGGTTTCCCGGTTCTTTAGGAAGTGATGACGCTCCAGGAGGGTCAGCAAAGTCCATTTCTTGGACATCACCAGGTGGCAGCTTCCCCTGAGACATCAGCACAGGTGGGGGCTGCTTCAGCGCCAGACTGGGCCCCTTCAGAAGTTTCTAGAGCCAAGCCTCATGGAAATAGCAGAGACCCCACCACTCAGACAGTTCCCCCCACCAAAGGAGCTGCCTCCTCCATATGAGCCCCCACCGTAGGAGCTGCCTCCACCACAGGAGCCCCCAAAGCCACTGCCAGAGGAGCTGCCTCCTCCATATGAGCCCCCAAGGCCCCCACCATAGGAGCTCCTGGAGCCGAATGATCTTCTGCCTCTGTATGAACTTCCAAATGACCTGCTTCCTCCACAGGAGCCCCCAGAGCCAAAGGAACTACCTCCTCCATATGAGCCCCCCATGCCCATGGAACTGCCCCCACCATATGAGCCACCCATGCCCATGGAACTGCCCCCACCGTATGAGCCACCCATGCCCATGGAACTACCCCCACCATATGAACCACCCATGCCCATGGAACTGCCCCCACCGTATGAGCCACCCATTCCTAAGGAACTGCCTCCTCCATAGGAACCCCCTGATCCAAGAGAGCCCATTGGCTCTGGAAAGCCCCCAATGGGTGTTGGAAATGTGGTGCCCACGATGCTCTCCTGAGGGCAGGAGCTGAGGATGGGACCTGGGAAGGTGATGACCACGGGTGGTGGGTAGACCACAGCACGGGAGTCCCCACAGGAGGTGACGCAGGGCTGGTTCCAGGCGTTCACCCATGGCTCTGGGCAGGTCACTTCACAGGGTGAGGAGCATCTACTGCTCACGAGCTGTCCTCCTGAAGACATCTTCTGTGATGTAGGTAAATCTGCAGCCCATGTTAAGGAGTAAAATTAAATTGGGTGTGCAGCTCTGAGCCCTTGTACCATCGCTGTGGTGATACAAGGTGTGTGTTTCTTAATAGAAGGAATTCTTTTCTTATAAAGATGAGAATTACTCTTGTGGAGATATCTAACTTTAGTCTGAAATACTGTTCTTCATTGTGGTCAATGTTAAACATTACATACAGAAATACAACTTCTCTTTCAATCTAGTGTTGCTGCCAGCAAGGAATATACTTTTTTAAAGTGTCTTTCATTCATTCTGTCTTCATTCTGAGAGAGTATCTTATGATCTTGCAGCCTTAACCTCTACTTCTGATAAGGACAAATCACTAGTTTATTCACCTCAGATATTGGGTTCTTTTGGAAACAGGTTTGACAGACCCTGTATTTAGAAGCATAGATCGACAGTGACTGTTGCTGTTTACATATATATGTGTGTGTGTGTGTGTGCGCGTATGCACGCACACTTTAACAAAGGCCAAGCTGTAAATCGTTAAGTTGTGACCTCCTAATCAAGTTAAGACGATTTAATTGACCCTTTCCCGTTGTGGTTTGGAAGGACACACAGCCTCACATGTTACAAGCTGCGTCTACCACCGGTTACTGCTGGATGGCTACAAAAAACCTCTCAAGGTTTTTTGAACAAAGAAGATGCTGCTGATCACTGCACCGACATAGAATCCATTCCCAAGTTAAACACTGAGAACAACAACCCAGGTAATATAAAAGAATTTAAAGAAGGAGTACTTACCAGGCCCAGGGAGAAAATCAGACTGAAGCGAAGTTGTTGGTAACCTTGGAGGAAATATGGTGCTTTTATACACCCCGGCCAACCGCCGCCGGGATGTGCAACACACTTTGGGACATGGGGCACAATAGTTAGCTAGCAAAACATTTTGCTGCATAAGCTACTTCTAATTGTAATAATTGTTGAGATATCTGATAATGATTAGTAAATCAGTTCTGCATCATACTATATGTGCAACACGCCCTTTGTCTTCCTCTAATCCTTAAATAGTTTTTATATTCATTTTATGACTAGTGCCATCTCTTGACCTCATTTGAATTGCAGTGATAGGGAATTGGGCTCCGTTGGAAAAGCCAGGAAAAGGCACCGGTTTGGCTTTGTCAGGAGAAATATTTTGTGTTCTGCAGAAGATTCCATGTAAATTTAGAATTGCACAGAGTTGGGAAAAGTGTAAATTTAATCTTTCCAGCACCTTAGGTGGGAGAGGTAATTTTTTCTGCCTGTTTAACATCCACCCAAGTTCTGCTTACACAAGTGTGTAATCAAATGCCCGCTGTCACTGTCACCAAAGCACCACGTGAGAACACAGAGTAATCTTATTGTCCTCCTTCTTTTGTCACCTTTCAGGAGAGCTGTGGTACTCTAGCAAGACACATTCTAGCTGCTGTTGTCCAGGAGGCATCATTTGAGAAAAAATAAAGTCTTTTCGGATATGGAATGGATGAACGTAGAGTGTATAAAGATGATTAAAGTGAAAACAAAATAAAACCACCTTAATAACGGCAAGAACTCCTTTTTTTCAATAAAGCCCCACCAGTCTTCCTGGACTAGTACTTAAAAGCATCATATATTAGAGGACAGAGATACAAAGATACAAGCATAAACAGGAAGAGATATCTCTAAGAAAAATTTCCTTTATCCATAACCAGATGCATAGTAAGAACAGTAGAGGGGATCAGTATTTTTGTGTGGTTATAACAGACAAACATTACATGGATTAGTGTCAGTGATGTCACCTACTCAACTTCAATGTTTGTATTTTTTAAATCAAAGTGAACTAAAGTCATTCTAGATTTTTGGCTCTCAGTCACAGCTGTGGGAGGAAAGCAAGCACAGCCTATCTTAATATAAACCCTTGGGTTTTCAGTCTCTTCTACTTATCATTCTGTATTTAATGTTTGTATCATTGTAATGTTTATGTTTAATGTTTATCTTTAATGTTTATATCATTTCTACCACCAGATTTCTGGTGTTTTCAAGACCAATTAGAAAATAGAGCACAGGGAGCTTATATGGTTAAGGTCTTGCATCAGAACACGAACGAGTCCCGTCAGGTATCAGTGGGCAGCCTTTGATTTGACAGTTTTGCCAGTCAGCAATTCTTTGTTAATTCCTCCGTTAATGTGAATCCTCCTGGTTTCCTACAATTGGGTTGAGAAATATCAATTTAAAGGGAGAACCCTGGGCCCTGCTGCGGTTTCTCACCTTTCAGCACACTGGCAAGAAGCAGCACTTCTATTAACCATCCAACTATTTTCAATCCAGGTTTTGAAGAAGAAAAATGGAATAATGTGTAGAAAATGTATTTATCAGCTCCATATAATTCTCACATGCATCTGTACTCATTCCAATTTCAGCTCCAGCGAGGGACAGGGACAATATTGGATTCTAGGTGACTTTGTCAGTGTCAGAGGATAAAATAAAACACAAGGTGTGTAATGCTTGTAACGTGACTTGGAATTAAGAATAAAGTGATCACGCCACTTAAGAGAACAATTAAAACAATTAAAGAAATAATCCATACAGCAAAACATACTTTAGCAACGCGTAGGAAGCTCTTATACAAAGTGTGGCTCACATCCCACCGGGGGTCTGAAGAGAGTATATAAGAGCACTCTGAACTCTTCAGTTCCATCATCAATAGCTCTTCATCTGCACTTCCCCGGACCTGGTGAGTTGAATCTCCTTCGTTCTCTATATGAACCATTAGGAAAATACTTCCAGGATTTAACTGAGGATTTAGTCTTCTGCAGAAAGTGTGATGCTAAGTAATGCCGCTTGTCTTGTATCAGACATTAATGTTTATAGTCCTCTAAACGTACACCTTTGTAGATGTAGCTGATGAATTATAAGAGTGGATTTTCACAGGCACTTGCATCAGTTCAATATTGTCTGTCAGGTCCAGAGCTGTGTATATTAATCCAACAAAATCTAGAATATGAGCTACTTCCAAAGACACATGCCCTTTGCCATTGTTCTCCATCATTACCAGTATATTGAGAGCAGAAAGTACTTTGGGAAGTACCAGGTGTTAGTTCACGCATGCTCAGAAAAATTTCTGAGAGATAAACCTGAATTATTTCAAACACTCATCTTCTACCCTTTCTTTGTGATCAGGAAAGACATCAGATCTAAAAGCTTTTTCCTTTTGGCATCCAAAAATTGAACTTATGCTTTATCTCCTGCTACAGATTTACCTACATCACAGAAGATGTCTTCAGGAGGACAGCTCATGAGCAGTAGATGCTCCTCACCCTGTGAAGTGACCTGCCCAGAGCCATGGGTGAACGCCTGGAACCAGCCCTGCGTCACCTCCTGTGAGGACTCCCATACTGTGGTCTACCCACCACCCGTGGCCATCACCTTCCCAGGCCCCATCTTCAGCTCCTTCCCTCAGGAGAGCATCGTGGGCACCACATTTCCAACACCCATTGGGGGCTTTCCAGAGCCAATGGGCTCTCTTGGATCAGGGGGTTCCTATGGAGGAGGCAGTTCCTTAGGAATGGGTGGCTTGTATGGTGGGGGCAGTTCCATGGGCATGGGTGGCTCATACGGTAGACATGGTTCCATGGGCATGGGTGGCTTATATGGTGGGGGCAGTTCGATGGGCATGGGGGGCTCGTATGGAGGAGGTAGTTCCTTTGGCTCTGGGGGCTCCTGTGGAGGAAGCAGGTCATTTGGAAGTTCATACAGAGGCAGAAGATCATTCGGCTCCAGGAGCTCCTATGGTGGGGGTCTTGGGGGCTCATATGGAGGAGGCAGCTCCTCCGGTGGAGGCCTTGGGGGCTCATATGGAGGAGGCAGCTCCTCTGGCAGGGGTCTTGGGGGCTCATACGGAGGAGGCAGCTCCTCTGGTGGGGGCCTTGGGGGCTCATATGGAGGAGGAAGCTCCTCCAGCAGTGGCCTTGGAGGCTCTTGCAGAGGAGGCAGCTCCTCTGGCGGGGGCCTTGGGGGCTCATATGGAGGA
>BJBW01009194.1:34245-52399 GCA_004320125.1 Scolopax mira
TGATTCAGAGAAGCCATCAATTAAAATTTTTGTTATTTCCATTTTCACCTTAGTTTTAAGAAAGAGATAAAAGTCAGATTTTTCAAAATTGGACCAGGAACGTGTGACAGGGATATTCTGTGTTTTCTGTGTTCTGACTCTGCTGATAGTCCTTGTGCTTCAGTTCATCCTTCTTAACAATGAATGATTCTGTAATTCAACATGAAGTACATGAAAAAAACCCATAATATTAAACAAATTATTTATTTGATTCCTGATCTCCTCCAAGTGTTTTCCAAGTAACATCAAATGTAATAGAGCCACGTTTTAATGCATCTTTAGCATTCAATGGTCTTCTCTCGGAGACTCATCCACTGGTCTCCTTGCATTTCTACTCCCAGCAATAGCTACAGAGAACAACATGAGGCATTATTTCAGGTCTTGTGTCACTCATCCCTTATGAAAGTCTCTCTTGCGCACCCCTGTGATAGGAAAGCACATTATCCTGTCATATAAATACAGGCCTTTGATGGGGCTGCCATCAAAATAAATTCATAAATGTCCTCAAGTATTTAACATAGCAAGTTCAAAGTGGCAATTCTCAGAAATCAAATAAAGCTTATGTGGTTGATTTTCTTTGGTTGCCATTCACAGTCCCCAGAGAATTGTATTTTTATATTGGTTTGCATTCTTTAGGCACTCTTGATAACATATTTAACTTGCCTAAACCTCACACCTCTCTGGGGAACTATGATGATTCCTATAAACTTCATTCTAAATGAAATATGTTGATAGAATGGATGAAGAAACAGGCTCCTTCAGAAGAGATGAGTTGGTTTATACCATGGAGTGTAAAATAAAAAAAACCTTATTAATTTCCAGTTTTCATCTGATCAAGTCTTATCCCTTACACTGTTGGTTTTTTCCTTACATTTTTCCCCATTGTCCAGGGTGAGATAATACTAAGCAGACCAAGCTCTTCTGAAAAGCAGTTGTACATGCAACATTTTAAATTTCATCCCTCATTTGACATGAAATGAAACAGCTGCACTGATGAAATATGATTTATTCGAGGGTTGTCTGTGGCAAATGGCTTCTGTTTGCTATCTGTTCACACACCAGCACAAAATATTGAGTCATCAGCTTCAGAAACCTCTGTGCCCTACGGAGAAGCAACGCCAAGCTCTTTTGTGTGCTTAAATTTTGAGTGCTTCATTCAACCACCCTTTTCTCAACACCTTTATTACTTAAGCAATTACTATCATATTACCATAAAACCCCATAATTGTTGCTCACAGGCTACGGAACCAGCTCTAGGAGGCCTAATGAGCTAGTGGAAAGGAAAGGACCAAAACGGTCCTGTGGAGAAAGAAAAGCTGAACAAAATGTGATGATGCAGGAGGATTTTAATACAAAAGGGAAATGGGATACACTGCAGAATGAGATGGCACACGACACAAAGTGACACAGCCAGGGAGGGGAAGGGCACAGCATTCACTGCCCACGAAGAGTCCATTTTCCACCGGTTGTTCTTCTCCTGTCACAGTTTAATTGACAATCTCTGTGTCAGGCCTTTCAAATCTATTTTTTTCTTACATTGGCACAATGAGAACAGGGATCTAGTATTGTGAGATGATTAACAAAAGCTGTCATTAATGATAGACAAAGTGAAAAATGCAAGAAAGAGGTGTGGGCCCAGTTTTCAGAGGTACCGAGCAAGGGTGGCTCCCGTGAGTGATGCAATGGGCTTTCACCATCCCTGTAAGCCAGCCCCAGATGTGGATCTGGATCTTGCATTTTCGTCTCCTAAGGTGTTGTGTGGTCTGCAGGCATTCAGGTTATCTTAAAACGAGCCACAGCTTCCACTGCGGGAGCCACGGCTGCTCCTGTAGGACCGCCTGCTATAGCTGCCCCCCATTCCCGAGGAGCCTCCATACCCAGATCCACAGGAACCCCCCATCCCTGACATGCCCCCAGAACCAACGGAGCCCCCAGATCCATAGGAACCCCCCATCCCTGACATGCCCCCAGAACCAAAGGAGCCTCCCATGCCTGACATGCCCCCAGATCCAAAGGTCTCAGGAAATGATGTTCCCACAATGCTCTCCTGAGGGCAGCTGCTGATAATTGGGCCTGGGAAGGTGACAACAACCGGTGGGGCAAAGACCACGGCTCTGGAGTCCCCACACGATGCCACACATGGACCAAGGCTGTTGCTGTAGGACCATGGCTGTGTGCATGTCACCTCACAGGGAGATGAGCACCGGGAGCTGATGGTGCCGTTCATTGTTCTCAGGGTCTGAGGTGAAGCTGGGAAAGAAAAAATCCAGTAAGGAAACCATCACAGCCAGGTGCCAATGAGTGCCCATTACACCATGAGAGCAATGGGGTTAGGGAAGCATATTAGATCCTTCATGCTTTCTACTCCTCTCTCAAGTCCTCCTGTTCTCTGATCCCCCTTCTCTTCCTCCCTTTTTACTCCTATGGAAAATACGTAGGACTTCAGCAGGGTTTAGCTTTATATTTGCACCTCAAGTTTTGAAAGATGCAAGAAAAAAATAATAAAGTAACTCTTAAAACCCTATCTTTAAATGTAAAATTTCTTCTTACCACTGTCTACACGTTAATGCAGCAAGTCTCCTATGAAAAGGTTTCTCTGCAACATGTTATCGCTAAGTCACCAAATACAGACACAAGAAAGAGTCCTCGTTTAAAATTATCACTACAGAGATATAACCATAACAGATATAAAATTATTAGCTTAAATCAAACTCACCTGGAGCACTGAGAGGTAAGTCAGGAGAAGCTTGTAGGAGATTGTTGTAGGAACTGAGATGTCCCTGCTTTTATACAGTTTTGCAGCCAGCTTTAGGGAAGTAAAGCACCTCCTAAATCTTTAGCACTTACCAAACTATGGGGTTTCTGTGCTGGGTGGCTCCTCTAATACCTGTAATTATTTTCATTGTTTCAAATTAGTAAATTGTTCACAGCCCTTCACAGTATGACTCTCGTATAATAAATTTGGGCTTTTTATTGTGTTGAAATTATATTGCCAATTCCTATGCAATATCATTCTGCTGACTCCACTAGATTTAGAATGGAAATGGATTGTCCACTGCTTACTATTTTTTGCTAATGGTTTACCAAGAAGGGACCCCTAGAAGGATCAAGCCTGCAAGTCTGATTTCCAGAATGGCCTGGCCGCAATATTGAGCCACATCAGACCATTTTGAAGTTCAACCTCACTTCTAAGTTGGAGACCGACCTTGGAAGCAAAAGACCTGCTGATCCTTGGGGCTGCTCTTGCAGTAGCCCCACTGGCACCTCATCACCAGGCTCTAAGCAGAACATCCCAAAGTGAATTTTGATACCTTCTTGGGTAAAATTACTCAGAGCTTAAAGGAGATGTCATGTGTCACTTCATACACATTGAGCTGGGCTTTGAAAGACTTTTTGCAGAGCCTTGTCCTGGACAGTGCTCAAGAATAATTTGTGAGGCCTGATTCTGTCATGGTGCTGTATCATCCATTTTTTTCAATAGATACAGGCGGGGTTGCAAAAAATGCTGACCCCCCCATCAAAGGTGGGGTTGGACAATTCCACTTGGGAGCTCTTATACCTAAATCTGAGGCTTACAAGTAAATTGTGGTACTGGCACATCAATAAGCCACCTTCCTTAAAGCCATGAAAGAGAAGTAAACAGAGAGATCAACTGCTCTTTTAGTCGTACCGGAATCATGACAAAAGGATTTTTTCCATTAATTTTGAGACAAAAGGAAATTGCTGGGTGTTGGATATATGTCACTCAAAGTAGGGCTGGAAATGGATCACTGATTATGAGCTGAAATGAAAACAATTACAAGGCTTATGAGAGTAGCTTTTTCTTGATAAGTGACAAGATTTTCATGACTAGTGGATGACCTCATATTCTTCCTATTGTCTAAGAAAGTATATAAAAGAGTAGAGAACTAAGAAGACTTCTATTCTTCCAGCTCCACTGACTTACTCCTCCAAGGCAACCAGGTAAGTCTAACTTTATTGCACTTCTTTGTAGCTATAGAATATTTAAAAATTCTATTACAAATTGAATGCTTAAAACTTTTTTTTTTTTAATCTTGAAAAATACTAGCAATTTTTGAAAACCTGAGATAAAGCAAAGAGTAGATTTAACAAGGATTCTTAGAAAAGCTGGAGGAAAGGGAAAAACAGAGCAAGGAATTCTGTTACTTTCCTCTGTAGACTTTCCAAAGTTACAGGAAAATCTTCCTGCAGGTCTACTTTGAAAAGAGAATGAATGTGACTTTTCTGAACAAGTAAATGTTTAAGGATCAGATAATTTAGTCCCAGAGAAAAGGGTACTATTTTTTGAGATGTTCAAAAGAATAAGAGATAGAGATGGTACATAGAGAAAGAAGAAGAACCGAGAAGCTTTAAAACGGGTCAGTTAAGAAGGAAATAGGAGAGAAAATGGAGATTGTGAGGGTGGGTTGAACTGGGAGTTGATGAGCAACTGGAGGAGGACAAGGTGTACCATGCTTTGCTCTTGCCGGGAACCCGTTGGCACCTGACTGTGATGATTTGCTGACTGCATGTTGTCTTTCCCAGCATCACCTCCACTCCCCAGGAATGATGTCAAACAAAATTAGCTCTGAGTGCTTGCCCGTCTCTGAGATGACCTGCTCACAGCCATGTGCCTACAGCAGAAGCCTTGAGCCCTGTGTTGCATCATGTGGGGACTCCAGAGCCATCGTGTACCCCCCACCGGTTGTCATCACCTTCCCAGGCCCAACTCTCAGCAGCTGCTCTCAGGAGAGCATTGTGGGAACATCGATTCCCCAGCCCATCGGTGCTTTGATGTATGGCTCTGATGAGCCCAATGGGATGGGGGGAGCCTCCTTCGGATCTGGAGCCTCCTTTGGTTCTGGGGGCATGTCAGGGATGGGAGGTTCCTTTGGATCTGGGGGTTCCTTTGGGTATGGGGGCTCCTTTGGTTCTGGGGGCTCCTTTGGTTCTGGGGGCATGTCAGGAATGGGGGGCTCTTGTGGGTATGGAGGTATGTCAAAGATGAGGGGTTCTTATGGATCTGGGGGCTCCTTTGGGTATAGAGGCTCCTCAGGGGTGGGAGGCTGCTACAGCAAGCGGTCCTACAGCAGCTATGCCTCCCGCCTTGGAAACTGTGGCTCATTCTAAGCAGCCCAAACACCAGTGCAACAACTTGGGAGGTGAAAATGCAAGACCCGGATCCGCAGCTGGGGCTGGCTTTCAGAGATGGCGAAAGCCCATTGCATCAACGGGAGCCACCCTTGCTCGGAACCTCTGAAGCTGGGCCTGCACCTTTCTTTCATGTCATGTCTCATCTTCTATCAATAGCAGTTTTGTGTGATGGTTTCTCTCCTAAATTCTTATTAGTCTGGTACTACGTCCTTTCTGGTGGAGTGAAAATGCTTCAGAATTTGCAAATAGGACTTTGCTGCAAAGATTTCAGCTTTACCTTGTGATGTGCAGTGCCTTCATTCATCGACATGGATGGTCTTTGGACTCCGGGATCGACCATTAATGAACTTCACTGTTCCATTCTGTAGCACTTATTGCATGTCATAATAAAAGTCTTGCTGAATCATATCACTAGCTTTCTGGTTTTCCTTTTCTTCCATGCTGCTTTATAACCTAGTTTTAGTGAAATTTAACTCAGTGGGTCTCAAAACAGGAGGTGGAGCTCCATGTATGTAAAGGGAAGCAGAATTCAACACCTTGATGAGTGGTAGCATAAAAACACCAATCTCACTGGTTTTTCTGTGTGGGGAAGTATTTACATGTTTTAGTGACTGAGCCAGGGAAGAGTCGTTCCTGATTTCTCAGTTCAATTTGAGAAAGTTTTGGTTAATATGGTTTACAGAGGATAAGTGGGAACTGTACCTACATTCGGCTTCACGTGGCTGGGCTCACACAGCACTAAGAGGACCAGAGTCTGTGATTTTGAGGCTGAGCCAGGAATGTGACGTGACTCCAGTGAAGGTGATGCCTCCCAATTTACAAAGGAGAGCTCCACCCCCGCAGAGATCTGACTCAACAGGCTGAGGAGTGAGACACTGAGTGATGAGAGTGAAAATTGCTGGGCTGCTGCTGCCACAGCCTTCTGTGCGGTGCACAAGAGCAAAGGCAGAGGTTCCTGAGCTAAAACTGGAGTCACAGCAGCTTAAGTAACTCCTTCTGTACTTTGAGACCCCAATATGAACCCACACCCCTCTGCACACATCTTCAAGAATACCAATTCCACACTAGGAGCAAGGATTTATACCCAAATAAGAGCAAATCTGCTCTTTTAGCAATCTAAATATATATTACTACTTCAGTCTGTGGATTGCCACTTCAGACAAAGTGGCACATTGTCACTTTGCTTGATAGGCTTCCCATAAAGTAACCCAATCACTGCTGGATGATATAACTCAAGCAATATTCTGTTCATGTTGCAGTGCAGCACGTTGCACACATAAACCCTCTATGTGAGTAGAACTATTTTAATACTTTCCTAAGATTTTCTGATGGAAATTCCCTTTTCATCAGAGGCTTGCAGACACCAGTAAAAAAAAAAAAAAAAAAAAAAAAGATTTAAAACCAAATGCAAAGTCGTGGTGGGAGAATCTGTGTCTCGGATAGTTCTGGCAAGGACTGTGCATTTTTGTGATTCTTAATTCTGAGAGAGCACAAGAGAATCGATATAGCAGTTGCCTGAGGGATCCCATGGTGATGCTTAACAAGCTCAGATCGTTTACTGCATAAATGCTTCAATTAAGTTAACAAACCACAAGGATTAAGACAATCAAAGGAAGGAAATGAATGTTTTCTTTGGCACAGCAGCACTCCCTCCGCCTACGCAGAGTCCTCTCTTGTTGCCAACAGCAGCTCAATGGAAACAGCTTCATAAGAAAACACCACTAGAGCTGCTGGGGGGAATTTCTCAGCTTACTCCAAGGGTGCAAGATTTGTACTCTGATTCTCAGCTGCAGACAGATAACTTCTTCCCGTTTCTGTGGCCCTGACAGCCTACAGTACTCAGACCCAGGCTAACCCATTTCCCTTTGCAATCTGTAATCAGATAAACCGTTTTATCATCAAGACTACATAAATCAGGGAACAACTTTGCCCTTTGCTTGAATCAGCGCACGTGCAGTCACTTTAATCTTCACTGAGGGTTAAAGCAATTTCCTTTGGGATATTCAAAGGATGATTTTTAATGACCCCGAGTAGCTGACCTAGCTTCAAAGTTACCTTGGTTTTGAGTGGGTGCTGCACCAAACCTTCTCCAGAGATCATCCCAGCCTCAATTATTTCACATTTCTGTTCTAGTTAGTACGTATGCCATGGTGTAGGTCAGAAAGGGGAAAAAATACTCTCATGAAGTATTTCTGAAAAATTACATTGGCCATACAGAGGAATTAAATCTTCTCTGATGATACTCCTTGATTAACGCATAAGAATTGATCCAAAAAATTAACTTCTTTCAAAGTCGTTTACAGCTAAGAAACAGCAGTGAAATGAAAGCCAGAAGACAATGCTGTGATGCAACGGGGCTTTAATACAAACAAAAAGTGAACTACATTCTTGCAGAATGAGGCAATGCGGAGACAAAGAATGTAATTTCCATTTCAACAAAGACAACAACCAATCAGGCGTTCAGCGGAGCACAGGGCTCAGGACACATTCTTCTTTCAGCTGGATACTTTCACAGTCAAATCCCACTACTTGCTTTTACTTTCTTCGGGTTCAGAAAGAACAAAACACAACATGAGCAAACAACAAAGTGAGGCAACAACATTGGGATCGGAAGCCTTAGATAAAACATAGAGCAAATAAATCCCAAGCAACCCCAGCTCCTACTGCCATTGGCTGGAGCAGAGGCTGCTTGGCATATCTGTTTCCAGGTCTAGATGTCAAGTACTAGTTTGTGTCTTGTTGTTCCTTAAGTCTTGACTCTTTCTTAAAGATTTAAAATGGCCCATAGTTTCCATAGCGATACCTATAGTACCCTCTGGAAAAATAGGGGAAATAATTTCTACCAAATCCTGAGTAAAGTGAGTTTCGGTAAAAGCTTCCCAAACGGTAGCTTCCACCGCCACATGAGCTCTCCCCACCATATGAACCCCCTCCAATGCCACCACAAGAACTGCCTGAACCACGGGAACCCATCCCATAGGAGCTGCCTCCGCCACAGGAACCGCCATAGCCCATTCCTCCACCTCCAGAACTCATGCCTCCACCTCCAGAACCCATTCCTCCACCTCCGGAGCCCATTCCTCCACCTCCGGAGCCCATGCCTCCACCTCCATAACCCATTCCTCCACCTCCAGAGCTCATGCCTCCACCTCCGGAGCCCATGCCTCCACCTCCGGAGCCCATATGACCCCCAATTTCAGGAATGGAACTTCCCACAATACTTTCTTGAGGGCATGAGCTGATAATGGGTCCCGGGAAAGTCACTACAACAGGTGGCGCGTACACGATTGCTCTTGAATCTCCGCATGAGCTGACACAAGGTTCACTGCAGAAGTTGACATATGGTTCCGAGCAGGTCACTTCACACGGCGCAGAACAGCGGGAGCTTATCAGCTGTCCATAGGAGGACATCTTTCCAGAAGGGAAGTTAACCTGAAAGGCAGAGGGTGCACTAGCCTGGTAAAGTTACAGCCAGAAGAGTGAGAGAACAAACCGTGTTATAGTAACGTGGGTTATGTAGATGTGGTGAACGGTATTCAGATGAGTCGATGAAGATATATATGTATGAGCCGTCTACACTTAAGAGTTAGTGATTTAAAAAAATAAAATAATAATACCAAAAAAGCCCACCATTTCAAGGCACAGTCATTCTACTCCAAAGTACAATTGTGCGTTACAAGATCTTGCCAATTAAGCACGATAAAGTGCTGGGTAGAAGTTTCTAAGACTACTCCCACCCCTCCCTAGTGCTCCATTGCCCTGTAGCCCATTCCCAAAATGAGTTCTGGAAAGAACGCCCCTTTCCTTCCATCACGTCATTGCCTTTGCTGTGTTTTTTGTCTGGGAGTCCTATCCCAATGTTTTTGGGGTATCCTCTCCCCAGAGACAGATGATCAGATCCCAGGAATTGCTCCCATCCATAATTTTGAAACTCCCGTTCATTTTTACTGCAACACATGGCGATGCCTAGATCCATCCTATTTGCAAGTCACAGTTTTTAGAGATTAAGATTAAGATTAAAATTGGGTAGGACATGTAACCTCGTATTACTGCTACCTATAAATCCATGTCTATAATTATGAATGGATTCAGTTAAATCAGACTTACCCAGTCACCAAGCAGAATAAGTCAGCAGAAGCAGCTACAGAGACACGAGTTACGAGCACTTTTATATGCTGTCATAGATAATAGAAATTGGGAGATACCTTTACGCAACCTCTCTCTACATCTTATGAAACAGAATGTTTTCCCCCGGTGATGCCTTTGTTGCAACTGTTCTGATAACAGCATATGATTATTAGATAATTTCCAATCCCACACAACAGGATGCACGCACATCACTCATCTTGACTTTTTGCTGAAAAACTCATGATATATTGAGGTTGGTTTTCTCTTAAATATTTGATAATATTTGTGAAGGTAGCTCAGAGATGGATAAAATACATGCTGCTGGTAAGCACAGAATTCCAGTTCATAATTTGTCATCTTGGGTAATAATAACCAGTGGAATTTTCTGGAATTTTTCTCTTTAAGGGTTGAAAAAGTTTTAACATTAAATGGCCATTAGTGTCCACGGCTGTTGTGCACTCACTCCAGGGGCCTTGGTGTTGGAATTTACTGCTTGGGGCTGTCAGATGTTCTCCTACATGATTATACCATGTCCCAAGTAAGTGGAAAGCAAGAGATGCCAAAGCAGGTCACAGACTCTCCTGTGAGCACTTGGACCAGGCACAATAATCCAACTAGAAATTCAGCCAAGGAGAGGGACCTGTCCAAGCTTTTACACTTTATCATGAGTTCCCCATCTCAAAGAATCATCCCTTTCCAGGTGCCTTCAGAATAAAAGCCAGAAAATACTAATAACAAGGAAGAAATTGAATTTTCCTTTCTGAGTATGCTTTTTGGAGGCCAATATGAAGAAAGGAACAGTATACATTACCTGTGGGGCTAGAGGATCCGGAGGAAACATTACCTGTAGTACAGGTCCATAACCTCAACTAGAATAAATTCACAAGGCCTGACAAATGCCAGTGCTCCGATTCACATAATCACATTTCCATAAAAAACCCCAAACCTCTTAGCTACATTCTTGTGGCAAATTATTAAAACCAAAGCCAAAAAAAAGAAAAAAAAATTACTGATTATTTTATTTCCATTTCATGACCATGAAATCAATCTAATGACCAGAGGAATGTATGCAGCTGGTAGAGATACGACAGCAAGATGCGCAGAATAATACGCCTCACATAATTTGTGGGAATGAGAAGTAACTAACAATTAGAGTGATTGACAGCTGAAGCAATTAAAGGAGTTACCAAAACAAACGTTTTATAAAAGTTTAAAGGATCTCATTGGCTCTGGGATTTTTTCCCAGTGTATAGAAAACTTGTTTAAATAAACACTGCAGAAAACCTCACTGTCCACTCTTTGGTTTCTGCAACTGATGCTTTTCCCTGTCAGCTTTAATTAAGGGGAAATTATGTTTTACATGAGAGTAGACACTGTCTTTCAAGCTCAAACTGTAGTCAGCCCTCTTACTCTAGAGATACCCTTTTAAAATATAAATACAAAACTGGAAAAATATCACACAACATCCCCTTTCACATCACCTGAACCTCAGCTGCCTCACATCAAATAATTATTTTAAAGACAGCGAAGCAGACATCACAGGATTACAGAATGACAGGGGTTGGAAGGGACCTCTGGAGATCATCTCCTCCAACCCCCTGCCAGGGCAGAGTCACTCAGAGCAGATCCCATGGAATGTGTCTGGGGGGGGTTTGAATGTCTCCAGAGAAGGAGACCCCACCACCTCTCTGGGCAGCCTCTGCCACCCTCACAGCAAAGAAGTTCCTCCTCATGTTTAGATGGAACTTCTTACATTCTGGTTTGTGCCCATTTCCTCTTGTCCTGTCCCTGGGCACCACTGAGAAAAGACCAGCCCCATCCTCCTGACACCCACCCTTGAAGTATTTACATCCACCGAGCAGAATATAGAGGCACTGATTAGAATATCCTCCCTCACCAGGTGAAAGCCTAAAATATGAAGAAAAAAACACCAGGGATTTTATATTTTCCTCTAAAGAATTTGTTGTTTTGCACACAGAGAAACTGAGGTAAAGCAGAGCCTGGCCCAGCTGAGGAATCCTAGGCTTGGTACTTAGAGCTTTAGATTTAAACTCACGTCATGTAAAGCAATACCAAAGTGTTATCTGGGAGATTCCTCATCTTGTTTTTTTTTTTTTTCTAGCATGTTGATATTTGTTGTTGTTGTTGGCGGCGGCTTTATTGATTTTCTGGTTTTAGAAATCCCAGTGTTGTGTCCCAGTCCTTACACAGCTGCTTTGCATTTTAAGATTAAATCTAAAAGAGGAAGCTGCTTTAATTGCTATTGCTCTCACCTGCACCACACTATAATTTTCTAAATTGGTCTGAAAGCTCACTTGTCTGAAAGGAAATGGCCTCTATTATTATCACAGATTGTAGCAAAGCATTATCCTTAACCTTCATTCTTCCACAGATTTTATTGTAGCAATTCCAGGACGAAGAGAACAACCACCACCACCAGCAAAATAAATAGGTTAAAATATGGGAATCGAGAGTGCAAACTTAAGCAGCTTTGGATCCTGGATAACCACATTTTGGCATAGGTTTCCTGTGCAGCCTAAGTGCTGTCACCTGGAAATCTAGTTCCAAATCTGCTCAAACTGGAGGGCAGTTTCATTACCAAGGGCTTTTTCATTGCCTCATTGTAAGACTGAAGGTGAAATAATGAACTAAGGGACCAGATCGCCACTTCTGCTCTTTCTTTGTATATTTGATGCTATTGCACTGCTCAGACCCCTGAAATACCTCAGTTTTGTACATTACATTTACTTGATTCCCTTTGTTCATCCCAATTAAAAAAAAAAAAAAATCAAATATCTTTTTCTCCAGTAACTAATTCTCAGAACCTAAAATCCCTGCTTGTTTGTCCTGTCATTCACTTAGCAAAGCAAAATAACTCATTGTGCCTGAAAGTTGGGCTTGGTCGTGTAACTCTTGCCAGAGGAGAAAGGAGGACACAGGGGTTAGATTCTGTTCCAGTTTGAAATAGGCAAACTTGGGTGTCTGAAAATACACAGTCTGAGTTTCTCCTAGAATCAGCAGACATATTTGGTGGAGCCTAGAGATCTACCTGCCACCACTCCATGTTCCAGTTTCCGTTGTCACTTCGATGACTCTCTTCTCTTTTTTGCCTTTTCCACACTCCTGACTGAATCCTTTTTCAGCCAATTTCACCCTGATCCCAGGGGGAACCCATAGTCAGTGACCTCAGTTTACTCATCTCCCATTTGCATCCTGAATACCTACCCTCATCCTTAAATAATTAATAGCAAAATCCAGCTCTCTTGTCATATGGATTTCCTCTCTTATGGATCAGTTTGGTTACATTTTCTAGCTACAGTGCAACAAAAGGTGGTGATTAAATAATTATACACACAAATAATTCCAAAGCTAAAGAATTCTTCCCTGCCATTTAATGAGATTTGCTTGAAGCTCAGGAGTAATTACACTGCTGTAATCTTACCAGCCATCTTTCATCTTAAAAACAAAACAGAACTAATGCTCTTTAATATATGAGCTCTGTTCTCCTTGGTATAAACCTGTGGGTATGTGAAATTGCAGCCCAAGTGTAACAACATCTTCCGTGTCTGTGTATAATTTAGTTTTGTATCGAAGCTGGCCAATGTCCACCTCTCAAGCTCCGCACAACGTACCCATCACCCAAGCAGGTTTGCCAGGTCAGAACCACCTTGCTTGACCAGCTGAAGGACTCTACTGGGCCATCTGAAGTCCCCAGGTGTGGGAAGAGCTGATGGAGCAGCATTGATAGAGCTGCTGGTCCATAAATTACCCCACCCCAGCTCTGAGGAGGACACTTGGACCTTCTTCTCTGTGTCTGAGTTGCTGCAAAGAGGTGAAAAACCTCAGTAAGGACCAAGAGGTGAGGTGAGAAGGACACCGTGATGTGTCACACTGGTGTGACAAGTGTACATTCAGGCAAAGACAGCCTGGAATAACACTTTTGTTCCGTGACAAAGGGGGGAAAAGGGGTGTGGTGGCAGCTGGGCCTTCTGAAAATGCAAGTACAGTAGAGATGTGTATAGACCTGTTTCTTAGTAAGGTTGGTGCTCCTGAGTTCACATTTGGGGTTGTTTGGAATGCGGTAACTTGGCAGTTCCACCCTTGCAAATAATCCATTTTTAATACTTTGCCAGTATTCACGGTATGTGCTGATACTGGCAGAGTGGATTCATATTCCTGTATCACCATGGCTCACAGAGGTGTGGTGCTAATATCCAATTTAATAATCTATTAATTCTAAAGCTATTAATTAAATCTCCATTCTGCCTCATTACCTAATTAAGCCTGTTAATCTCAGCAAGAAAAACTGGCAACTGACTTCCAGTTCCTTCAAGGCTATTAGACTAAAGGAGTGCTGATCTGCTGGCTCAGAACCCTGGGAAATGAACTTATAGTTGAGCTTAGAGGCAGAGAAGGCTCTTCTCAGAAAAGAAAAGGGGAATGCAGAGTTCTGCCCTCCATGGGAAATATCTTAATTATGGTGCCAGGTCCTCTTGAACTTCAAATATCTGTATAGAACTGCATCTTCCAGCTCAGGTCAACAAGGATAAAACCCCAGTGTTAAGTAGAAAGCTGCCCCAAAGGCTAGGGCACTCCTTCCTTGCCCTGGTAACTCATGTCACATCTTGAAAAGGGATTTAAGCAGTAAAAGCAGCCCTGAAACAGCAGCTTTTCTGGGCATCCCATGCAGGAGTCATTCTGCCCCTTCTCCAGTGTCTGTTCCATGCCTTGGTCTCCCTGACCCCGTCGTAAATTTAGCTAGTGTGCAATATTGGCATTGTAATAACAGGTTATAAGTAATAAGGCTAATAATAATTAGGTGTGTCTAAGTCTTAGATCCACCCTTGTGCATAGAGTGTCCTTAGACAAGTTAGGTGACTTTTGGGTACCAGTTATCCCGTAATAAGATGGTAATTGTATGTGCCTTTTTGGGTGTAAAGAGAAAGAAGGTTTGCAAGAAGCGGTGAGAAGATGGTGTGGGATGTTATAATGACAGCAAAATGTGGCATCCTGTGGAATGCTGAAAGAGCAGGGGAAGGCAGAGGAGCAGCTGGGATCCCGTATGCAAGACAATATGGGGGGGGGGGGCGGGGGAAGCATTGAAACAAGCAAAACAAGCAGTGTAAAATAAACAGGTGAAATGTGTTTGTGGAAGGTCATTAAATGGCAGGAAAGACCAAGAGTAAAGGTCAAACTGGCAGAAAGATGTAGTAGTAATAGGATAAGGTGTTTAAAACTGAAAGAGAGGAGATTGAGATGAAATTCTTTGCTGTGAGGGTGGTGAGAGCCTGGTCCAGNNAACCTGGGCTGGTGGGAGGTGTCCCTGCCCAGGGCAGGAGGGGGAATGGGATGGTCTTTATGGTCCTTTCCCACCCAAACCATTCCATGATTTTACAAAGTGCTGTGGGTTTTGACAGGTTGTTAATCAAAATGCCTGAAGAAGTGGCTCAGGCAGATGAGTAAAGAATATTGAGGGTTCTTTGAAAATGTGATGTGTCAATGCTGAATGAACCCAGATTATGTGCCTGCAATTCAGGCAGCAGAATAGTAAAGATATTATGGATATATATATATCCAGTGTGTATATTATGCACAAATATCTCTGAAAGGACTCAAGGCTGACAGCTTTTCCCTAAAAAGCCTCAGCAAACCTCTTGGAGAGCAGACTGTCTTGTACAAGCTGCTTCATTTTCAAGAAGAATCAAGTTAGTGGTTTTTTTAGGCATGTAATTTTTGTTTTATTTTTAATTTTTTAAAAAAAGGAATAATTTGCAAGTCATCTTCAGCGGGTGAAAAAAAATCACTTCCCGAATCCCGTTGTGTAACGAGATTATTGTTAAACTCCTCGAACTGCTGGATGGGATGGGGTGGAGATAATGAGTCAGGACCCGGTCTTTTGGACCAGAGAGCTCCACCCTGCCTGTGAACACATTACCAAATTTTTCACAAAGCTTTTTTCCATGAGCCAAGCAATCAAAGCATCTTCTATCTCTGCCCTGCCTCCCGGTTTATCTGGGGCGTGACACGGAGGCCCAGTTCACAAGCTGATCTTCCAAGATACAGTAATTACGTCGTCATCTTGGATCAATAAAGTAGGGCACATGCTAATGGCTGCGAGATAAACAAGCAGATTTAGAGGAGTTCCCATCCTGACAAGGGGAAAAAAAAATATATATATGGGCAACAAAGAGTGGAGAGGATTATTTTAGGTTTACAGGGGGCATGGATGGGCTGATCCCAGAGAGATGATCCCTCGGACAGTGGATCACAGGGGGGCTGCAGGAGAGGGATGGACAAATTGTCTTGTCAGAAGGAGACAGGGCAGGGTGAGGAGGGAGGCTGGCAGGAGTCCAGGCTGCTTAGCCCGTGTTTTCATCTGGCGTTTTTATCACCACTGTGCACTTTTCTGCAACCTCCCTTTCCCTTTGAAGGAGTCTCTGGGAAAACAACCGCCCTGCTCTGCAGAATAAGGTGCACCCACCCTGGCATCTCCCTCCAGAGGGGAGGGCAAGTTGTTAAGTGGCAGCTCTCAAGACTTGCCAGCCCCAAGAAGAGGGTGTTGGAGCTCAGACAGCTTTCAGAGTGTAGTTTTTAGGCACAAGATTTTATTTCGTTTCTGTCAAACCTCAGGTTTTAGCTTGCAAGGACTGGCGGAGCTGCCCCATCGTAACTGCAGCAACACCCTTCTTGGGACCAAAAGGACTATATTTGCAGTTAAAAGGTGTGGAAATCTTTAGTGAATTTGAGGGTGGGGAAGTGGGGAGAGAGGAGCTGTTGGGGTGGTTTTTTTTCCTGAACTGAAGTAAATAATTAGGAAAAATTTCTCAGGGTGTCATTCCTTTTCATCTATTTACTGCTTTTCAGCTGACGCATCCAGACAAAACTCTCAAAACCACAGGCTGCCCTTAAGAGGGTGAAGAACAAGTGAAAGTGAGTGAGATGAAAGTGAAAATGAAAGCGTCTTGTGCAAAGGCAGGTGAACAGGGCTGAGGGGCGCAAGGGGGAGTTAAGGATTTTCTCACTCCACAAGTGAGAAGAACTGATAGATTTGGGTTTGACATTTACCAACCAAGTTTTCACCAGTTGGTATCTGAGAATCAAGAGTGGAAGAGAAAGAAAACGAGAAAACCACCGTGATAATGCAGAATAGCTTTAATAGGAAGGGAAAGGGCAGAACAAGGCTGCTAGAATAAATCACAGCGTAAAAGGCACAGTTCCAGATTTCCTTTTTCTTAAATAAAATAAAATACAAAGACAGGATCAGTTTCTTTTCCCCCATAGTGAAACTGAAAGCCAGAAACAAATGATGTTTGTGTGTATATTTATCAGAAGGAAAAGTTTATTTCCTGCTGACTAATTCTCTTAAATTAGTCTAAGACCAGTCTAATTAGCTCTAGCAGTGAAAGGGTTTGTCATGTCTCAACTGACCACATTCGGGCTCTTCTTGAAACAGCTGCTGCCTTGGTTTTTCTGGAATGCAAAGTGAAAAGAGCAAATTGTTCCCAACAATACTGTATATTTCAAAGGTCAGGTTAACACAAATTAGGATGGGGGGATTTTATTTCTCTGATAACCTGCCTGAGAATGTACGTGAGGGGAAAAAAAACTATGAACTTAAAGTGAAGCATAATTTAAAGAAGACAGAGGTAAGTCTGCTTTAGAGGCACGGGGAGTCTACGAAGCCTTTGGAGCTGCTCATTGGGGTTGGTGTCACTATTTTATGCTTCTGAGATCTCTTTGTCCTCATTTGCTGTATCTATATTTTCAGTTTCTGGCTTCTCCTTCCCCGGAGCATGCTCTTCCCTCTCGCTCTCAGATGGTTGGTGGTGTTTGTAGCTGGGTCTGCTGCAAGGATGCATCCAGTGGGAAGAAAACACGTAGGAGCACCGTGATGGGCATGGAGGTGCATGTTTTGGGACAAATCTCTCTGCAGGTGGCTCTGAGCACAGGCTTTCTCCTCTCAGAGATGCCAGTGGGGCTGGTGAACCTCCTTCCAGGATGGCAGAACTTCCCACCACTGTCTCCTGTGGGCAGGTGCTGATGATGGGTCCTGGGAATGTCAGGACGACGGGAGGGGGGTATATGATGACTCTGGAGGCGCCGCAGGATACAACACATGGGTCATTGCAGCTGGTAGCAAGAGGCTGTGGGCACTGCACATTGCATGAGTAGAAACAGCCTCCTGTGTCCCGCTCCCCACCGAAGGACATCTGGGAGGAATGGTGGTGGCCAACCTGCAACACACAACGGAGACCCCGGGAGTGTTTCTCAAAGGGTTTGCAACCTCTACACCGCAGGTCCCCTGCCCTCTGGCTCCTCTCCTGCTCTCCTCACAGGGAGGGTGAGGCACGTGCCACGGCTGGGGACACTCTGGGGTGGAGAAGGGACAAGCACATAAGAGTGTAACTCAGGAATTTTAGTTTTAGGGATTGTGCAGGTAATGAAGATGCAGTAGCAGAGGCAACAAAGCTCTATGATTCCAGGGACTGAAGCTCATGGATTAGTACAGGCTTGTTCCCATCACCCCATCCCCATCTAGAAACATAGAATGGTTTGGGTTGGAAGGGGCCTTAAAGATCATCTAGCTCCAACCTCCCACTAGACCAAGTTGCTCAGAGTCCCATCCATCCTGGCCTTGAACACCTCCAAGGGATGGGGCAGACATAACTTCTCTGGGCATCAACCTGAGTCCTCAGTCTGCCTCCACCCTCCCAAGAAGGACCTTTAGGCTTTATCCCACCTCCCCTTAGGGTTTTTCCAACCTCCATCCAGTTTTAACCCCTGCCATCCCTTGCTTGTAGGCCATTTCCACCTCTGCTGTGTCTCTTTGCCC
>BJBW01009195.1:5710-16306 GCA_004320125.1 Scolopax mira
AAAAAACCCAAAAAACAAAAAAGAAAAAAAAAAAAAAAAGAGGGAAAAAGTTGGGGGGAGGCAGCACCCTCCGGGAAACATTCAAAGGCAAGGCAAAAGCCAGATTCCAAAGTTCTGTATTTTTCAAAATAAAGATCACACGTTGTTTAGAGACAATCTACACAAGAGTTACAAAAAATAGTCGCCCAGGCAATAAGCATACACAGGTTTGTTAATTATACACATATGGTTACAAGTGTGCTTGCAAAAAAGTTCATTGGAAATATACACAAGGCTCTGTAAATGTACACCGTGTAGTGTTACAGGTCTATATTCAAACAAGGAAAATTGACAGTATGTTACATTCACTTACAAGTAGACAAAAATGCAAAATACAGTTCATCTTCTGTACAAAAAAAGGGGGGGGAAAAAGGTGATTCACACTTTACAAGGTGAAAAGGGGAACTCTGATTGTAAGGAAAACTAAGGGGGGGCTGTACTTTTGCACTTTTTTTGTTTCTTACTGTCACAAAATAAGCAAAACATTACTTTTTTTTTTTTAAGATTCAAAAAAACACTATTTTGAACTGAATCATTTTCGTATAACATTTAGAAAGGATCGCTACCGTTCAACTAGGTGACAAATAAAACCAAGCAGTTATTTTTATTTTCTTTTTTTTTTTTTTTTTAAACATTAACTAGGCTGTATAAAGAGAACATTTCCTTCCAAAGAAAAAATTTACTTCTGGTTGAAATTACAATTTACAATATACAACACTATATGCTACGACCATAAAAGGTGTGAATATACACTGAAATGCACAGGTTTTGCTAATTCTTTTTTTTTTTTCCTTTTCTTTACCAAAAAAACGGGTTTTTCATGTCGATTCAAACTTCTCCACATTTACATTACAGAGGTTTACAAATGTACAATTGTACAGTCAGAAGTATGTTCCACTACTAGGGTACATTATAGATACAGATCAGACATCAAAACAAGAAAATACTACAAATTTTGTTTCTTTATATATGTAAAGTCTACACCAAGTATACACTAGATATTTATAGAAGCAAGACCAAAGCCGAGTTGGGTTTCGTTTTTGTTTGTATTTCTTGGGTTTCTTTTTCCCCTCATGCTAAATAATCAACACATGTCTCTCCTTAAAGAGGAGGGGGGGCAGTGAATAAGCACAACCACCTCCCACCCGCCCCCCCCTTGGCTTTAAAAACTCTCAGGGTTGGGGGGGGGTGGGTGTTATGTGGGCATTTTCCTCCCCAAAATGACAGCAAAAGCAGCCACCACCTCCTTTAGCATGTTCTACTCTGCTTCCCCCCCCCGCCCCCCCAAAAAGCAATTAAAAAGTTTCAAAACCTTAATTCTCTCTTTTTTTCTCTCTTAAACCAAAGCTTTAGCAAGTTGAATTTTTTCTTTAATATATTTATAAACAGCATTAAATTTGTGCCATTTAACTAAAATTCAAGCTTCTTGCCGACTTTTGACTAAAAGAAGAAAAAAACCCAGGTATTTGCAAAAAAGTTGCCCACGAGGCAGATGAATTAAAAACTTTTTTTTCTTCTTCTTTGTTTGGGTTCTTTGTTTTCTTCAAACCAACCACCCTGAAAAGTCTCCACATTTGGAATATAGATACAACAGTGAACAAAAATGTGGCCTTTCCATGTACATTTGATACCTATGTACAAGTATTCTATACACCAGTAAAACAGCAGGGCAATTAGTTAATTAAAAAAAATAATTAGTACATGTTATGCATAATAAAATTAAAGAAATTTACAAAGGCTTTTTTCTTCTTATTTTTTTTTCCCCATTTTTTTTTTTTTTTTTAAGCAGTTTTGCAACCAGGAAACATTTTCTATCTGTCTATTGGAATCTTGTGGGTTGCTGGTTGTGGGATGGGGCTGTGGGATCCCCCCCCACACACACACACACCCCCTCCCCACGTCGCTGCTTCAGATGATGCCGTTGGGGGGCCCACAGATGGGGCCCAGGTCCACCCCATTCTTCATGTAGTACTTCTCCAGCTTGGCCAAGATGTGTTTGCCGTAGGTGTATTTGCGCAGGGTGGCGATGTGAGGCCGGATCTGGGAGATAAAAGAAGAGGGAGTGAAGTTTAGGAACCCCCAGTTACGACCATGGCAACTCCAGGTACCACCCCGGGCAGAGCGGTGGCCACCAGGCAGGAGATCAGAAAACCACCTCAAAATCCCCTCAATTGCTGTGAGTGAAGCCAATGCCCATTGCTCACTGATGGTATTTTTAGGAGGAACTTTTGGTCAAGCAGGTGGAATCGTCTTAAGAGTCATCGAATGGTCTAGGTTGGAAGGGCTCTTGAAGATCATCGAGTCCAACTATTAACCCAACACTGCTGAAGCCAGCTGGGGTCTCACCAGAGCAGACAGAGGTGCAGAATCACCTCCCCTGACCTGCTGGCCACACTTGATGCAGCCCAGGATGCGGGTGGTTTCTGGGCTGCCAGCACACACTGTCAGCTCATGTTGAGCTTCTCATCCCCAACCACCCCCAAGTCCTTCTCCTCAGGGCTGCTCTCCAGCCATTCTCTGCCCAACCTCTGTTTGTGCCTGGGATTGTCCATGTCCCAGGTGCAGGACCCTGCACTTGGCTTGGTTGAACTCCATGTGATTACCTCAGCCTCTAACTGTCCAAATCTCTATTTCACTTCAAGGAATAATCATGGATTGATGTCCTGGCCCTTCCCCACATCCCATTTCCAACAAGGTCCAAGAGCTGCTCTGAGGCTGAGGAGAAGGAGGTCTCTCCAGGTCCAATAGTTCACTGAGCTCCCACATCCAGCCCCTCCTGTCTCGCTGTCAGCTATTTTTGACAGTCACACTGATAACCTCATTAGCATTTTATTCAAAAGACTTCATCCTTGACAGAAGAACATGTCAGTAAAGATCATATGTATTTTTTTTTCAATATACCTCCCTATATAGAGATTGGCACAACCTACAGCTCGTTCTGCCTCAGTTAAACTGTGCATATCCCTCGCCACGCATTTTTATTTAATTCTCTTTATAATTCCTTTTTGGACCAATACAGATTTTGCTTTAAAAGAACTATTCTGAATGATCCCTAAACCTAAGAATTTACCTCCCTGAAGATTATTTCAGCTGCTCTGTGTTGTTTATACACTGATAACTGCCGTGCAGAGGTAAAATCAGGTTCCCTACACAGATGAAACCCACTTTTTACCAGAAAAATCACTTGCTCCTTTTTACTCAAGGATTCTTAAATCCAATTGATTTCATTGGGATTACAACACCTGACACTCTCACAGTTCCCCTTGAAACAACCACAAATATGGTGTTTTCCAGGCCAGTGTTTGTATTTTATTTTTTATTAAGAGGTGTAGCTCTAGCTGGTGTTTTTCACAAAGTAACAGACCCCAGAACCATGTGACTGAAGAAAATAATCTCTGTTCCACTACACATTTAAAAGCCTATTTTTTCCCATTCATTACAGTTAGACTCAGAAATGTGACCTTTAAAAGCAGGAAAATGAAGACATATGACCTTATTTTTAGAGCTTCCTGCCCTTGGGACAGCAAGCATGGAGCCCTGGGAGGCAGAGCTGGCAGCAATGTGCATTTAATTCCAAAACGTCTCCATTTTTGACCAATATTAAGTCCTGACATTGTTATGCATTCAAATACTATGGGATAACCTAATTAGCATTTTCTTCAAAAGACTTAATGCTTGACAGGAGAAAGAACATGTTAGTAAAGATCATTCATATATATATAAATATATATATTTTTTTTAAATATATACCTCCCTATATAGAGATTGACACAAGCTACAGCTCATTCTGCCTCTCAGTTAAACTGCAGATATCCCTCACCACAGATTATTATTGCACTTTTGGACCAACACAGATTTTGCTTTAAAAGAAGGACTCTGAATGATCCCTAAACCTAAGAATTTATCTTGAACCACGGAGGGTCTCGTCAAAACCCTACTGAAAAGCGAAAAATGGAGGATCTGATGAATGAGTGCTGGCTCAGATGCCTCAAGCCTGATGCCACCAGCCACCTTCAGGGCTGTAAAGCAGGGACAAGGTGACAGGGTGGTGGTGGCAGCTCTCAGAGGGGTCCATAGGTGTGTCGGGGTCTGGCTCAGCTCCACTCGAGCGTGTGGGAACGCTCTCAGCAGCGAAGGCTGTTCTCAGTGAGGGCAAGTGTGTCGTCACCGCCAGAACCTCCGAGGGTCCCCAGCATTTGCTCCACCCCAAGAGCAGAACTAGGTTAGTAGGTCAGAAGAGATTGCCAGAAGGGACCAGCTAGTTTGCAGTCCAAATGGCATCTCATTATTCTACATTTTCATATTTCAGCTACAACCGAAAATACGCCAACTGGGAAACGCTTCCGTCGTTAAAAAGCCATCACCTCAGCCTCATCTCCTCACCTCCATGAGGTCCTTCTCCATGGAGGGTGGCTGCTTACCTTGTGCATGACAATCTTCCTCTGAGCTGGTTCTGCCACATCGATCATCTTCTGCACCACGTAGTTGGCGTATTGATCCTTCATCATGGTGTATAAGGCACTGTGAGGGCCGTCGTTCATAGTGCACACCTCATCGATCAGCATGGCGCGCTCCGTGCGCGACGCGTGGGTCACGCATTTCTCCACCACGTTGCTGGGAACCAAGGAAAGGAGGAGAATCTGTGAGTAAGGATCCAGAGGAGGAATTTGGGTAAAGCACCAGTTTGGGTTTTATTCCGCCCAAATTTGTGCCGCTCCACAAGAACGGCGTGTTTGAGGTGCCTGCTCTCACAGCACGCGCCCCCTCCCCATCACAGAAACTGAGGAGTTTTTCTCAGTTTAGTTTTCTCAGAACTGGGAACAGAGGTCCAAGGTTAGAACAACAGGGAAATGGTTTTTTTTTGGTTTTTTTTTTCAGGAACAAAAGATCTTAGGGAAGACAGAGAACTTCCAAAATTCCACAATGTATTTGATGACTGGCTCTGAGAGGGGACGCTGAGTTTTGCTGGACTATCTCCTGTGTCCCTGCCTGAGAATGACTGAGTGCTGTGCCACAGGTAGTGCTCTGCTCCGGGGACACCCCACACTAATTCATTAATTAATTCTCCAGTTGGAGATAAAAGGTTAGAAAAAAGAACAAGGCAAGTCAGGGTGGAAGCATCCACAGTAAGACCACGCTCTTTTAATTCTTGTTAATGTTACACTTTCCTTGTGTTCATAAGTATTAAAGGACTATTTTACTCATCATAAAAAAAGGGGGGGAATATGGAACCTTTGAAGAGGTCACCTTTGTGTTCCAAGAGCTACAAAAGGAATTTACAAATATGGGAACTATTACTTTGTCATGCCATCCACTAAGGCACCTGGATTTTGCGTGTGTGTGTGTGTGTGTGTGTGTGTGTGTGTGTGTGTCTGTCTGTCTGTCTGTCTGTCAAGAGGGCCCATAAGACTCAGCGTCTAAAAAGCACACATTTTTCTGTGAGAAGTGGGATGAGAAAGAATTGTTGCTGCATCGATTTCCCAAATTCCCCCGTGGCTCCAGGGAGCATCCCGGAGGCAATGGAACACCCTTATGGTGCATTATTGCCCCAAGGGCAGTGCCCACTTGAAAAAAAAATAAAATATCCAAACAAACCAGAAAACACAACACACCCCCAAATTATTAGTCAAGTTCAAGAACTAGGATCAGAGCTGCTCTTCCACGTCTGTAAAACTCATGTGGCCGGGCTCCCACGGGGCACGGAGACTTCAAGGAACAAATTCATACCTAGCAAATTTATGTTGACTCAACACCAGGACGTTGCCTCTGATTTCTGCTACGATCTTGCTCTTATCCTCAGGCCGGCCGTGTTCCAGTACGTGCTGGATAACATAGTTCCCATACTGGTCCTGTTTGAGAGAGAGCAGAAGCGTGTGACAAAAGGTAGATGGGAACTGCTAATATTAAACTAGCTCCCCGTGTGCATTAAGGTTTACAAACTTGAACTAAACACTAATTCAAACATCTGTTGTATAAACCACGTTAATACTTTCTACTTGGACAAAACCATGCGTTCCTGAGTTTTATTGGGGGTAAAATGCTACATCTTTGTACCAATTACAAACCTCAAAACAATATCCTCAAACGTGAATGTCAAGACTCTACTTATTTCAGGGTTTTTTTGGTTTTTTTTTTTGCTTTCTGCAGGTTCAAACACAGATCACACATCCTGGAGGGCTGTGCACTGAGACTGTCCTTATGCACGTTCATTTACTGAATGTGTGTGTATTCAGACCACAAACACATCCCTCCCCCCTCACAACACCAGAATGACCTGATGCCTCACCCCCACGCCCTCCCTCTTCCCCCTTTCCATGATCTAAATGTGTGACCACACGGGACAGCGCCCATTTGCTGGTGCATTTATTGTGCCCCAACACCAGAAACCCAGAAAAAAACATCCTCAGGAAGACCAGAAAGAAGAATAAAGGCAGCCAGGAAGGAGGTGTGCATAAAACATTTTAAGAACCCCGATTACTTTGCATTTTCTTTTCCTAGATGTTACCAGCTCTTCGCCTCAACTCCCTTACAATCTTACTTGTAAATTCTGGGGTGAAGAATTAGGACACCCTCCCCCCCCTCCTCAATACTTCAAATCCTTTCCAAAAAGTTAACTAACTACAACTTTGATACCTGCTGGGTATTTGCACGGAGTCAAAACACAGTAGTGAAGGTGTGTTTCGTGCCTGCCAGAATCTTCCCTGTTCCTCCTCGGGACCGAAGTCCCTGTGCTCAGCCCCCCCCCCCACGAGGGCTCAGTCCCAAAGGGGGTGTCAGGAGCTCTCCCAACACCTCACAGCACCCACCTGAACAAGCTGCTCGGTGTGTTGGTGAAGTTCCTCCAGGATGGGCAGGGTCTGCTCCGGAAGACAGTGCTCCAGGATCCTCTGGATGACGCGGCAGCCATACGGATGCGTCGACAACGCAAAAACCTGCTCTCCACAAAGACAGGCAAGCACAGGCAGCCACGGATCCATTAGTTCTTTGTGAATCTACAAAACTTGCCGAATTAAACCAATATATGGTGGGTTTTCCCAGCATGGCAGCCATCTACTGACACTGGGAACACGTGCTCCCCAGTGCCACGGGGTAACTGGGGGGTGACAGGGGCATCACAGCCCTACCTGTGCCTCAGCTTCCCCAGACATGAAATGGGAAAACAACTGGTAAAGCCTCTTGATTAATAAAAAAAAGCCCTGGAACAGCCAACCCTTATTAGACACTGTTTAAAAACACTGTTTCAGAAGAATAAATCCAGCTGAATAAATACTGTTTGCCAGCTCCATATTTTAAGCTATGGAAGAAATGGTATGAACCAAATTGATGCTCAGCAGAAAATTTTCCTCAACTATTTGCATGTGCTTTAAAGCCTTAGCTGCACTTGGGAGAAGTGACAACAAAGAACCTTCTTTCTCCTTCTTTCTCCTTTCTAATGGATTACCACATCTGTTGGTAAGAACATGACACGTTTCATTATTGCCACACAGTTTTCTGTCTAAAGCACAAAGTCCTATTTGGTTGCTTAAAATGAACAGAAGCAGCAAATCCAAGCACTGAAGTTAAATTCAGCTTACAAATTTTTAATAACTATTGAGTAAGCTGTGCAGGAAAAGAGGATTTGAAGTGCAATTAAATGTAGAAGAATCATCTTGAGGCAATCAGTTTAATCCTTTCAGAGGAAATTTCAGATGAAACTGGGACAATGGGTCAAAGAACCACCGGGGCCATCAGCCAAGTTCCCAGAGGTGTTTCTGTCCCATTGAACTCCCCAGTGGTAGGTCTGAAGTTAAACTCTGACCAGCAAATCTGCTGAGAGAGTTTCCAGCTGGAATCCTGCATGTTTGGGCCCACTCTCACACCTGATCTAGGAACAGCCAAACTAATAAAGCTCCTGGTTCCTGCTATAATGACCCCAGGTCATCCTCCATCATTGAAATGCAAAACCCTCAGCATTTCAAAGTCCCCCTCCAAAGGCAATGAAGTTGGAAGCACTCAAACTGGTGCTTTTATACGGGAAGACAAGCTGACTACAGGAGGAATAAAACCAGCTGCACAATTCCCACCCAGCACAGCAATTCAGGAGAGGATATCAAGGAAATAATGGGAGAATAAAGCACAAGTAACTGCTCTTTTCTGGATACAACTTGCAGTTTTCGCCTCGTCCGAGACCCTTGTGAGACAGCAGTCCTCTGAGAGGACCAGCATGAAAACTGACTAGACCCCTCACAAAACTCTGCTCAGCACCTTTCCTATGAAGGTGGGTTAATGAGAGACTCGTTTTCTCCTCCAGCAGGCAAAAAAATATTTGATGTTCCAGTCAAACAGATTTTGCAGGGATGCTTTACCATGCTATACCTGCACAGAAACAGTACAGGACATGAGCAAAAAGTTTCTAGGCTCTAAGGGGCTGCAGAAACCTCTCAATTGATGCTTACTAAAATTTAAAATAAAAAAATATCTCAACATTTAAAGTTCAAAGCAACATATACATACAAAGAATGAGAGTCAGTGTCTTGGTTAATGGCTCACCTGTCCCTTAAATGCGTCGATGATGAACTGCAGGGACTGAGGCTGCACACACTCGATACACTTCTGCACCACGTGGTTACCATTCTGGTCTTTCACACACTTCAGGACGTGACCATCCAGCTCCCGTACCATCTCATTCTATTGGGGGGAGAGACAGACAAACAGAAAGCACCACCAGGATTCACAGCTGATAAATGCCCCATTTTCCCTGCTAAATGCGGTAAATCCACTAAAAGGGCCGGAGGATGCGTTGATGTGTTTCAAACTGGAAGTTTTTCCAGGGGCTGAGGTGAAGCCTGTGGTGCTGCAGAAACCACCACCACGAAAAATACAGTAGCAAAATGGACTCAAAGCACTGGTTTCATTACCCATCAGTGGCCCCTTAGAAAGTGTCCAAATTTAAGACATTTCACTGATACACAACCTCACTGCACATCCCCCATCCCCTCCTCTGCTCCCCTGAAAAAGAAATCTGCCCCAAATTTCACCAACTTTTTGTGTATCAGCTTCGTATGTCACTAAAATGGGGTCAGCACCAGGATTAAGAACTTACTAGTATTTTACACAGGCAAGGTAATATTGTGTGATAATTAAGGAAGCCGAGATTAGGCTTAAATATAATTAAATTAACACACATGCAAACTAACAGATTTAGTTTGGAAAACAGAGAATGACAGCTTTGGGGAATTCAATAACATCTATTTAGACGAGATCAGTCTCACAACTGACACAAACCCAGGCATTTCAGGAGCATAGCACACTCTAAAATACTTTTCTGGAAGAAAATAATGAGTATATCTCAGGCCAGAAGTGCCAGAGTCTGGGCTACCATCCACCACCCTGCTGAGGAGCGTGTCCCCAGGTTGGACCAAAAGGGACCGTGGATTCCTAAAGCCTGTTTGAGTTTTTTAATGTCATACAACCTACAGGGAGATTCCTGTATTACAATCCCCAACACCTAAATTAGTGAGCTCTCCTAGAGTATTTCATTCAGTGTTCATAAACCCTAGAGGAATTCCTCTATTAATGAGCTCCGAGAGGAACTCTGGCCATCATCCACATCTCTCCAGTGCCAGGCCTGGCTCGACAGCACTGGGAACTCCTCCCCCATCTCACTCTGCTGGAAAGCAGAGCATTGACCCACAAATCAAAGCAGTGATATCTCAGCAAATATTCAAGGCAAACCCCTGGCACCGCTTCCTTTGAGGGATTTAAAAATATCTTCTCATTCATCATCATTCTCCTTTTCCGCTACACACATAATCTGATTTTGGGGAATTAACAGAGAACCAGCACCATTAACAATTAAGTGGAACGAGGAAGTGACAATGAGACCCAAGAAGGGTGTCACAGACTCATCATGCACATAAAACACAACACACACGCTGGAAACCAAACCAAAAGAACAGAAGCCACAAGAGGAACAGGAAGTCGAAGTCGCCAACCAAAGGGCAAAGAACGTTAAAACATCAAGAAGAAAGTTAAAATTGAAACTTACAATTACCTGCTGGTCTGGGGGAATGAACTCCAGGGCCTTCTGGATGACCCGGCAGCCGTACATCTGCAGGGCCAGCGACAGCACGTGCCCACGGATCCGCTCTGCCAAGGCCAGCTTCTGCTCCAGGCTGCCAAACTGGGGAAAAGAAAAACCAGTCACTACCAGCACAAAGCCCCATGGGCCGGCAGCTCTCCCACACTAAGGAGTTGAATGAGAAACGCTGTGTCTACTGAAAGGACAGGAACCACCACCTGCACCCCTGGGGATGTGAAGAGGCACAAGTGAGACACCTGTTCTGTGTCTGTCCGAGGGGTGAAAAGCTCCAGAACCAAAGGTGCAGGAGCCACCAGGGTGATGTGTCCCCGGTCACTGACCCTTGGCAGTGTTGCTATAAAATTACAGGATAAAAGCCTCCACCAAGGCTTGGTGGAGCAGGAATGGATCAGTTTCAAGGCACTGACAACTCAGCACAGAGCTCTTGAGAAGTCTTGTTAGACCTCTATCTCCTGGGTACTCTATTTACTCCTACT
>BJBW01009196.1:0-17348 GCA_004320125.1 Scolopax mira
TTTTCAAGACCCGACTGGATGCAGTCTTGAGTGGCATGCTCTGACATGCTCTGGGTGGTCCTGCATTGGCAGGGGAGTTGGACTAGATGATCTCTATGGTCCCTTCCAACTCCAAAAATTTCAGTGATATTCAGTGATAATTAATACTATGTTCATATATGCAGGTAAATCCATGCTTTATTTAAAGAATTATTACAAAAAGGATAAGCAAATAATACCTCAAAAGACCACAAATAATGATTTTTAAAGAGGTATGAATATTCAGATGAACATTTCCTCAGGCTAGAATGAGGCTAAAAGAGGTTGTAGCTTCCAGTGTAATCTAAACTTCAGTCTAATAATATACCTCTTTATAAGCATGAGTTGTATTGTAATGTAGTGGATCTCATCCTATGAAGACTAAGACTGTGCTTATTATCTTGTCCTTTCAGACTCCTAAAAGGGCAAGTTCAGATAGGAGACCGCTGCTTTGCCTTGCCATTTAATGACAGCAACAGAACTTTGCTTCTCTTATTCCTAGGTTGATAAAAGGGGGCTCCCAGATAAAGCCCCTGACTGAAGCAGAAACATTCCTTTTAGCAAAGCTGGAGTTTCAATTTCACACTTGAACTCAGGTGAATTTCAGTTTCCTCTGAGTTGTCGCTGACCTTGTGCTTCCACAATGTGAATAAGAGTATGCATTATTAGCCGATCTTAATATGAATTTTTGCTTAATATTTTCACCAATCATTTCATCTGCGTGCTGAGAAAAAAAAAGAAACACACAACAAAACAACCCAGGAACCACAAAAAAAACACAGGTTGAAACTGAAGTCCTTTTTATGGCTGTGCCAAAGTATAACCTGCTCTTGTGCACCAGTTTATGTGGATGTGCTATGAAGTTGATACAAAATGGCATAATATACATAAGTTTGGCAATTTGGGTGTCACAGATATTAAGACTATTTTATTCCTTTCAGAGTTAAATTAATTTGTCTGTTTAAAGTTCTCACCATTATACATTTCTCAAGGGTTGATTCAGTCTGAGCTCAAGTAATAGTAATTTGGGATTTAAGACAAAATTTCTAGTTTAAGCTAAAGATGAAAAAAGCTGCATTTCATTTTTTTTTTTGGTAGAATTAAACCTCTATTTTATTTCTTGTTTTTGCTACACTATTTTTCATTCCTTTTATGTTTTCCTGCATTTCTGAAGAGGCAGGAAAAATAGCTATCTAAAACTCTTCAGTAACATCACTGAACTAGCTCTATGCTTTCTTGACAAACTACAAGCAGTGTATAGGAACGGTCATGATAATACAAACCCTTCCCAAAATGAGAAAATAATTTATTTTTTTTTAGATAGAGACTATATGATAAGGAAAATCGTAGGTCTTTATTGAATTTATGCATGTATTTTTATTAATTTTTAAACGTGAACTTACTCAAATTAATCATTCACAAATTACATCAGACATGCATGGTAAAATATATGCAATGTGTCTCTAATCAGCTGTTATTTTGTTATATTATAACAATACACATTTGTTATATTATTTCTATAAGATAATAAAGGGCGACCATACGATTTGGTCCATATACAATAGAAGTCCTATGCTATGTATAAGAATGAAAAGATGAAGGGAATACAACTTCCTGTTCATACAGCTCTTGTGTTTAGGATCCTAGATCATTAATCTAGTTTTTTGAAACATTATAACCTATTGTGGTCCACATTGGTTAACATTGGGTTATTTAATGAATATTTAAAAGTAGCAAATATATTGGGACTGCTAGAATCGTGCTGGTCCTCTTACCCGTAAATTTTATCAAAGAAGTTTGCTGATAAACCTTAGAATGTAGAAGTGAGTTCTCTCTAAGAATGAAGTATGTTGTCTCTGCTTTAATAATTAATTCTGTACCTACGTATATTTCATAATGAAGTGGCAGCCTTTTACACAGCTGTTCTGTAACAAAACTACGCCCCAGTCCTTATGCAGGATAGGGGATAATGTACATGAGCACATTAGAATGGTTTTTCTAACTTTTTATTTTGAAACCAAAAATATTTTCATATCAGCTAAGAAATCTCTTCATTTATAAGAACAATCTCACTTGCAGATAATGAAAATGGTGGCATAATAGGCCTCTAAAAGAAGCATCTAAAATATTATCTAGATAAAACCTATTGCCTTTTATTTCCAGGGGGATTTTTAAAAGTAGTTAAGTCTGATCCAATATGATAAAACCTATTGCCTTTTATTCCCAGGGGGATTTTTAAAAGTAGTTAAGTCTGATCCAATATGACCTTATTTGAAAGAGATTTGATTCACATGTTCGATGTCCTACCATACATACTAAATTTCACTAAACCAGGAGAAGCTACCATGACCTACCTAGAATTCACCAAGAAATATCATGCATCTTAGGAATTCTTTGCAGTCATTCAGTAAAACATAGTGCTTAAGTCCTGTTGTTTGGTCAGTGTTTGTTACAGAATACTTTGAATTTCTCAGTAAAGTTGTAGCGTAGCTAGATTCTTTGATCACAAGTTCCTGTGTAACTCAATCTGTTTAATTCATAGGTTTACCAGACCTAATATTTTTACTATCTATACTGGCTCTTTACTCTTATTTATTCCTAACTTTAAACCTGTTGGGGATGGGATTTCTTATAGAAATATTTAACCTATTCTCCAATAAATGCTTCTTTTTTATGAAGAACCATGACAAAACCATTTTAATGACCTTTTAAAGAAATACTTTCTAATTAAAGTGCAGTTTATAGTTTCAAATGTTTTTCAGTTGCCTACAACTTTATCTTCCAAGAATTCCAAGTTCAAAATGCTCATTCCTCCTTAACAGTGTTGTACCTATAACCTGTAAAATGTTCGTCTGAGTATCATTATATTTTTTAAGAAGTTCCATCATTTTTATCAACTAGGGGTGATACTAACTATAGTTCTATAATTTCTGAAAAGTTATTACATTTCCCGTTCATCAGATCTGTGGCCCAGTTGTTGCTATTAATTAGTGTGAATGTTTTCTAACGCATTAACCACTCTGTACTCCATTCAAATTCCCACCATCTGGTTTACTTATTTAATTTATTCCAGAATTTTCTTTTATTTTGTTTTTATTTTTTTTCTTTTTTTTTGCCACATCACTTACTTAATTTTTATTGCTATAAAATAGAAAGTCTTTAAGTTTGTAGCTTGCTTTTAGATTACATTTTGAAAACTATAAGAAAGGTGGTATTTACTTTTTCATCAAAATTCTTGCCTTTCTGAATAATGATCTGAGATCCCAGATAATTTTGAGTTTATGCAAGTATTTTGTTATGCCATTTTATTGTATTTCTCACTGTTGTTCTTTATAAATTTATGTATTAGTTCTTAGTTTGGTTTTGGGGCATTTTTGGTGGTTTTTTTACATGTGCCTTGCTATAGTTTATGCTTATTGACTCCTAGAGAGTTTGATTATTGAAGTCTAAAATTTGATGGATTTCTTTTTGGTTAAATTAAATGAAATGAGGCATTGAAGAATGACTGACTGGCTGGTATCACTTATGCAGAAAGCTAAGGGACATCTAATTGCAGTCTCCCAATGTCTAAGGGGGTATAATGGAGGACATAACACTTTTTGAGACACTTTCAGACACAATTCCAGTTGGACAGTGGAAAAATAGTTATACACATTTTGGGCAGGGGGTTGAGTGAGATGATTTCCAGAGGTCTCTTCCAAAGTAAGAGAGTAATTTATTCTGCATTATCTTTATTTTGAAAAAGCCAAAACATACTACTGCTTAATGAGTACGATTTCCCACCACTTCTCAAACACAGATGTTTTACAGGTAAAGAAACTAAGGCACAGAATTAATGGTACAACTACAAATGCTGTTAATGGACTTAATTTGTTCCATTATATTCTTAACATTCCTTTAATTTAAAGCCATGTTTCTTTCATGTGTATTATTTATACATAGATATATATCTATAAATTACATAGTTATCACTTCCTAGCCTTATCAGGTAAATTTACAATTGCATGTCTGCAATTTGTTTTCATGTTCAGTCTACCACAACTAAATGCTTAATGTAAAAATACCTCCAGCTTTAGATCCTACAGTCAACACATTGTAGCAGCTCTCTAAACTTGTGTCAGTCTGATTCTTCTTGAAGACTTTAAATATATATGGCTTATTGAGGAAAATCCCCTCTTGATGCAGAAAATCCAGAAATGTTTAAAATGACTGCCATTAGCCTATTGACATTGTACAAAGTGCTTTGGGCCTCTAGATTTCATGTGATTTAAATGAAAGTAGAAGAATTTTAACAGTATCTGTCAGGTAGTATTACGGTCTAAAAGTGACTCAAATAGAGAGGCTTATCAGTTTTCAAGTTAAAAAAAAATGAGGAAAAAAAATAAAGTATCTCATAAATCTTCATCAGAGCTATTGAATACCAGAGTTTAGAGGCAACATATGAAGTAATAACTAATTTATCTGGTAACCATCTCGGTAACCATTAACAGAATCACCTCTCCAGTTCCTGAACATCTTTCTTAAGGTGTGGTGAGAAAACAGGACATAATGTTTTACATATAGTCTCACCATTGCCTATTAAAGGAGAATATTAGCTTTCCTTCACCTGCTGGCCCCATTCTTTTTAATACAGCTCAGGATGCGATGTGCTTTCTTTGGATAGGAACACCACTGTCTGTTACTCCACATGACAATCTCCGTAACCCTTAAGGGAGCAGGACTGCTATTCAGCCAGTCAGTTCCCAAACTGTACTGGTGGGGGGGGTTGCTTTATCACAGCTGAAGGGCTTTGCACTTCTTGTTGGTGTCACGATGTTTCTGTTGGCCTAATCTCCGAGTTTCTAAAGGTGCCTCTGAACTTAAGCTGCGATATGGTTGGTTACTCATCATTCTTAGTATCAGGCTTTGCCTTTAATGTTTTAGGGGGGATGCGAAGTGGTGATATAAACCCCACATATTACAGGAAAGTCAATAGTCATTTTAGATGTTGCTATGAAAATATTTTCTTCAATGTCTGTGGGTGTGCCTACAAGTGTGTGTGTATATATATGTATGTGTGTACACACACACACATACACAAATAAGCTCTACATCCTGGCCAGATTTCCATTTTACATATGCATAACATTTTAAAATATATATAAAATATCATATCAGTGGTCCCAGGAACATTGCATGAATAATATGTTGGTTTGTATCTTTTTAATTTGTGCTTTTTTATAATGCTTTCAGTGTAATATCACAATAATGTATATAACAATAAATGTTCATCAGTTTATTTTATACAGTTTACATTATTAAAAGGGTCTTGAAGGTAAAGAAAAGGTCAGAGAGGGAGACTTTGTATTAGATTTCTAACTCTACCCTAACCCTGATAATTATTTTAATAATTCAGTGATTAATTAGAAGCTGGTAATTGTATTCTAAGACCTGAGCATTCAGATTACATAATTCTATTTATTTTCTCTCTTCAAAATGCAACTCCTGCTGACTTATACAGTTTTTATGAAAGCTCTAATTGAACAACTTTAAAAATTATTCTTCAAATTCTTAAATTAAATGTTTTAAAATTGATCAGAATCAAAGTATACTATTTTAGTAAAATTAATGTTCCCGTTAAAAACCTAGAAAATGTACCTTCCATCCAGACCTGAAACAATCTTTTTCTTTCAAAACCAAACCAAACCTGTTTTCTTTTTCTGCTTGGCATTTCTGCAAATCAGATCCAGGATTCAGAAGTATGATAGCTGGAAAACAAGGAGTGAGCATTTAAATGCACATGGAAAAATTTTAAAGTAAAATACTGTATGACCATAAAATTTAGCTTTTTGTCAGAGGCAGAAAGAGGACATCCAGGGCCATCCAGTGCATCTTTCAATTGCCCCAGTTCCTTATTTTCCTGCAGTTCTTCTTTCTTAGTAAGAACACACCTTTCAGCTTCTTTAGCCAAAGAATCAATGGTTTTGTGAACATCAAGCTGTTAATGAACTTGTTTCTCACCATGTTTCTTCTCTGGGTAAGATCTTTCTAGAGAATATGTAAATCAATCCTGTTGAGGGGAGGAAGGTTGATTCTATAGTTAAAAGCTTTATGTAAAAAACAAAGATCACATTTTAGATTGTGCAGCAACTGTAACAGTTACTTTTCCTGAGATTGTAGTGCTGTGGTGAAACTTAGAACTGTAATGTAGTTTTTTTCTACAATATTTGTCTGTGTATTCTACTTGTATTTATCCTATCTTTATCCTAAGATCTTTATCCTAAAGATGAATATATAATATTTTTCTATCCTACACTGTGCATTATAGACATATACTGAAAGTATTCCACAATGAAGGTTTATACCGGTTGCTATTGTAATGCCATATTTTAGCTATTTAACCTAATTCTAGTATACTGAGTTTGCTAGATACATTTTGAAGAAAAAAATATTATATCTATCTCTGCATAGATGAATACAGGATTATTTTATTTAAGAAAAAAATAAAAAAAACCTCTACCTCATACATAAGGAAAAAAACCTAAAAACCCCAAAATCAAATGTTTCCATCTCTCTATCAAAAGACTAGTTGATATATCTTAAACTTTTCATAGAGCTATGATGGAAAATGAGCTAGTTAAAGTCTAATATTAGTATACAACAAAAAATAAAATTGGTTAAAATCTCATTTTTGTAAAATCCTGAGCACAGAGTAAACTCCGGAGCATTGTGTTTATACAACCACAGGGCTACTCAAAGGTTTAGGTCATAAATATAATCCCATGGAATCTGTAGAGGACAGTTTGTCTGGAATAATGGAAAATGAGAAGAGACTAATATCATTAAACATGTATGTTTAATGTAAACATGTATACTTATATATGCATACTTATAAATATGTATACTTATATAAAGGTATGTGGATTTCATAGCTAGCTCAGAATATCATCTCTATTCCATTTTCCAGATACAGCTGCGTGCTCTCTGTTGGCTGGATTTATATAGCAAATATCACAGAATAATAAAGCAAAATTATGTACATTTCATTTTAACTTCGTATTTGAATAAACTTTGAAGAAAAACTTTTAATAGCAAATGAAACATTACATTTTACAAATTTTTAGTAGCCACACACTGATGAGAAAAACAGCAGTAGAGCAAAAGTGAATCTATCATACATATCATAGAAAAATATATTGAGACAGCAGAAACTGTTTTTTAACAAGCCAACATCCATTGCAGCAGAATCTCAATATTTAGGTGATGTGAAATATCACTCATAAGAGGTATTAAATCTTTCTGAGTGAAGTTAAACACAGGACATAGGAATCATACTTTAATCTCTCCACAGAAAGAAGAATAACTTTAATATAGCCTTTTCCAAAAAAACATGCCAAGATTTTTCTTTGGCATTTCATGGTTACATGTGATCTTATTTGAATGGAATATGCAAATCCCACCCTACACAGTTTTTATTTAGATTGCATGGGTGAGGTGAACTTCATTCTTCATATTTTGATGCAGAAAAGTGTTAAAATTTTGGTGAAATATTTTCATGATAAGTGTGTATGGAACAGGATATAATAAAATCATGATTCATTAATATTTTTTGCATCTTATTCCTTATTGCTTTAGTTTAACAAGTTATATTCTATTTAATGAGCTAAAAGATTTTCTTCTGCTTATTATGTCTCCGTTTCAATGGAATATGGTCATATATGTACAGGTATAAAAAATTTAAAGTGGTTTTTCTCTAGTAATTGCCGAAAACATCAGTCATATATGGAGGATTAAGTCCTAAAGTCTAAATTAAATGGTGAAGAGTGACATAAGTCTCACTAAACTGAGAAGAATATCTTTCACCTCTTTCCTTTACCAAAACTTACTGAAAGCACATGCTGTAGAAGTGTCAGAGACTCGTTTTCTTTAAATGACCAACAAAAGTAAAGTAGCAACAATTCTCTAAAAGGCCTGTCTCTATTGTAAAAGATTTTGCACATTAAGATTAAGGTGGGTATTATTCAGCATGGTTGTTTACTGAAGGGCAGGAGGTGATCTTGCAATCTTGTTAGGTTTCTAATGATGACTTCAGAATACAAAGACCCTTATAGAACGTTTGCAGCAAAGAGGCAATGTATTGAGACATACCCGAGGGGGTGAAACAGGAGCAACTGTAACAGCAGTGGCTACTCCACAAAACTTTGAGTCTCTCCCATTTGCTTCCCTGATTTCTGCTTCTTCTAACATAACGGAGAAGGCTGGGAGGAGATAAAGCTCTGTGTTACTAGCTGCCTTTATGTGGCAGCTTGCTGAACATTGCTACTTAAAAACTATTTGCTATTCTAATTAAAACAGTACTTTTTTTCCCCAGCATCTGGGAAAGATTCTTCAGCGTGGACTGTAAGGGTTGACAGGGAAATGGTTGCTATGGAAGTATTTTCTGAGCTAGTATGGCAGAGCAACATGTAGCAGGATTTAATTTGCATCTCTTTGACGCTGCAGTTTCTTCAGGATGGTCTGACCACAGATTTCACCAATCTCCCAGAAAGCATAGCTCAGCACTGAAATTGTTTCCTCAGGAGTAGTACAAGCGTCAGCCACCCACCCCAACATTTAGCAAGATTTCTAAAAGTATGGAAGATCAATGTACAAAATTATTTACTATGTAATCTAGTAGTTATCACGTTTATTAGTTGCAATAAATCCTGAGCTTTCTTTTTCATGAACACATTAGACTTGGTTTTATGGGGTAGAAAAAAGGTGTTAAATAATTACAACCATTAAAAATTGCTGACTCAAGACTGTAAGTGGGAGACACTTGGACCTTCCATTTCTACCATATAAGTGAAGAGACCTATACATAAAAAAATCTTATATCTTTATCTTCCATTGAATTTAAGTTTAATGCTGTGAATTTAGTTTCATGCTCATTTGAAGGGACTTTCTACTTAAAGTTTTACTTTGTCTATAGCTTATTAATATAACTAACATTATTTATTAATAATGCTGCTAATTTGTGTGAATAAAATATCATGGCATGGCTCTGATAAGAAGTTCAACGATCTAGAAAAAAAGAAAATAAGCTAATTTAACATATTGTGTTAAATAAAGGTAGTATAATATCCGAATTAAATGTATTAAAATGTATTAAAAAAAACTGTAAGGTTTAATACATTTTTAAATGTATTAAAAAACCCTATATGCTAAGATATCCCAGGCTGTATTTATATATTATTATTTCCTCAATAAATATAAAAATCAATTCATATTCATTATTCAAGAAAAGCTGGTTTGGGGATCACACAAGTCAGAATTTCTTTTCAGCCTAGAAGTGTGTGGCAGCTTAACTAATAATTCTTTACATTTAACGTGCCTCTGACACTTCTTCTTGCCGAAATAATGCTAAACATGTTAAAAAATTAACTAGATCGTCGTGCCAGAGCTGTAGTCGTCAAAACTCATGGTTTCCCACCTAATTCTCTGCCTTGGCAGGGAATCAATTTGCTGTTATCCGGTGCCCATGCGCACGGCTGTCTCCCCTCCCACGGGCACTTTGGCTGGCGAGGAAGAGGAGCAGCCCTTTTGCGGCCATTAGGTGGCTCACTGGGAACGCGTTTGTGGTGGAACCAGCTGGGCCACCCCTCCGCCGCCGCCGCCCCTGCTTCTTCGTGGCCGGGGCCGGGGCTGCTGCCATGAGGGGCTTTTGCCATGGGCGAGTCGTTTCCAGGAACGAGGAGAAAAAGGCCCTGTCTTTGAGTTCCAGAACAGCCGAGACCTGGGTCTTGCTCTGAGGCAAGTGCTCCCAAACCGCAGTGTAAGGAGAGGTCTCTCAGCCTGGCGTTACTGCCTGCCCCTTTGTTCCTTCTGTCCTTGGCAGAGCCTGAAAGAGCTGCGCCTGTAATACTTGGGCCCTGCTGTGCCACTTAAAGAAATAATAAGCCATTGTCTTCATTAAGCAAGCCTTGTTTTAGCAAACAGAATTCAGATACTAAAAAGGGAACATTTTTAAGGGGGGAGAATTAGAGACAGGGATGCTTTACAAAATTCCCTAGAGAAACTGCTTTGTTTCCGCTATTTTATTGCTACTTACCGAGAAGATTCATATTCAAATAGGTTGGGGTTGTGAATCGGTCGTTTGCACATTCTCATGCACCCAGGAAGGCTATGATTATGGCTAATTACAATGACGAATGAAATCCTAACAAGAGTGCTCAATCAGATTGCTGTTCATGCATGAAACAACTAAGACTAGCCAATGGAGGTGTGATTTTGGTAATTACAAACAATGGGGCTAAGTTGAAAAAAAGCTTAGTAAATCTGCTCGAGACAAAATAAGGTCTAATTAATCACTTTAAGTTTTGAATTCTCCAGATGATCTGCATGCTCTGTTCTCTGTAGCATTCTTTTAATAGACTAAGTCTAAGGAGTAAGAATGCTTCTTTTTTTGCTCGTACTTTCACTGCATAAAGTGTAACTGTTTCAAAAATATTCTGACTTTCCCTTTGTGACAATCGTGTTGCAACCTGGTTTTCAGGCAAGTAGATGGAATGTTAGAAAAATAAACACACTGCTCTTTGCCTTACTAGCAGTGCCATTATCTGCATTCAAAAAAAAAAAAAAAAAAAAAAAAAAAAAAAAGTTGTTCTACTATTACTTACCTCATTCCCAAACCTTATTTTATTGAAGTAAATGGGAATATGGGAATCTTGACATCGCCTCCAAAAACTGCAGATTTCAAACGTGTCTTAAAAGACAATTGTACTCAGGCTAATATATATAAATTACTAAGTACTCATAAAATTAGAAAAACAAAAATTATTACCATAATTTTGAATAAAGAAATATTAGCACCATATATAAAAAGTCAAATTAAGTCCATTTTTTTGGCAATGAACTTTGAGGGCAGGACAGTTTTCCTTTGATGTGTTAATACTCATTCCAAATTTTATTTTAAACATTCTGTTACATCAGTTAATATTTTCATATCAAAAATCCTTATATTAGTTTGTCCATGAATAAATACTATACTGAAGATAATAATATGTGAGTAACATATAGCCTGACTTCAGTATATTAGGGAACATTTGAGCAACTATTTTTCTCATGTAGAATCACAGAATCTTAGTGCTTGGAAGGGACCTTTGAGATCGTCAAGTCCAACCACATTCAATTGTTATGAAGAGATCACCTGTATATTTGACTTAAGTGTAACTTTGCTTTGGCATGAGCTTTAAGAGGAACCATTTGGGTTTTGAACTTTTTAGAGCACCCGTTGTTTATGTTTGATGTTAAATAATAATGACTCTTTGTTAAGGTTTCCAGCATACTTGTGTTCATCCTCAGAAAGCTACTGTGTCTGGCTCTATAGACATGTTTTAACTATGAAGGTATTATTAGAAAACCTATAGAATAAATTTCTTTTATTGTGTTGCCATGTGAAAAACCACAAACCACAATATAAGGTGAAGCACTGGAACAGGTTGCCCAGGAAAGTCGTGGATGCCCCATCCCTGGAAGTGTTCAAGGCCAGGCTGGATGGGGCTTTGAGCAACCTGGTCTAGTGGGAGGTGTCTTAGTACACAAAATATCTTTTCCTTGGCAAAAATGTTGATGAGGTTTATGCACAGGTTCAGTTTATAGCTAGACAGTTTTAATCACTGGTATTTTGTGAGATCTCAGGGTAAATGATTAAGCTTAGATTTGAAGTGCTAAAATAACCTTAACAAATTAGACTAGGGGTTCTATTTTTCACATGATCTTATAGATTTCTTAATCATTTTGCCAGTAAGGAGTAAAACTTTTGTCCCCAATTCTTCTGAAATAGATATCACATTTATACCATGCAATGATGTATTGCCTAAGTTGCTGTACTTCTTTCATTATCAGTTGTCTTAAAACACATGATTTTCATAGCATCGTTTGTCTGTGTAGAGGCCTCAGTGGCAATAAATAAGAACTCTCTGTCTCTCTACTAATTTGATAGGGATTCTGTCGAGTTATAATTTATGAATGATCCAGGAGTGCACGAACCTCTCATTAATGATCATGGAACCACTACTTTCAACCAGGCCCAGACCTGTAGACTTCTCCAGATAAGCCATGATGCATAGTGATTCATGAAATGATTGAGCAAGCAAAATAGCTTGTTTTTCCCAAATTGGTAATTTGCCCTTGCTGGTTCCTGCTGCTTCCTTTGGGCAAGACCTACAGCTCAACTGTTTCAAGCCTGAAACAAAGGGTTGCTCGCTTAACCAACAGTGGATATAGTATGCTGATGGTTTGGTGAGCTGAATTGATCAGTAAGGGGTCAGGACAATGCCAGAGGAAACAGAAGGACAGAAGGGTGGTACACATCCAGACATGGAGTTGGAGAGAGAGGAGGAAGTGGGACCTCACTTCATCATCTATGTCAGGCAGCTAGAATGTTGTTGTCTCTTGAAACTATGTCCTATGTAGCCCTTGATTGTATTTAGCACCTTTACTTCAGTTCCCTCCATTAACAAAATTGTTGAGCTTTTTGCCTCCTTTGATTGCATCTAATATGTTTTAATTACCTATGCTGTTTTGTGGAAAGCCTTTGTGTAATCTTTTCCTTTGATTTTCCACTAGTCCGGTGAATTAAAGCCATCCTTGTCACATGCCAAACACTTAGATATCCTGAAATTAATTAAGTAATCCAATTGATTGCTCAGTCACATACAGTGTACATAATCTAACATAAAGTGGAAGTAATCATTTTGCCTGAACTGCAGTTTCTTATTTGCATAATAGAAATGAGAAACATACTTGAATATGGCTTGGAAATCTCAGGAAAAATTCTGCATGTAAGACAAGTTACATTTGTTCCTGCTTCTGTATGTCTTCAAATCACTACTTCATATTTTGATGACATTACAGGATTAGGAGTAAAAGTAGTATTTCAACCTTTTCTCTCCAAGAAGGGAGTCTCTGTCCTTCACTGATGTGAAAACCAAGATAGGAACCAATAATTCCTTCATCAAAGAAGTCCAACAATACATAGCTCATTGAGGCAGATAGGAATAGGGGTTTTCTACTGTTAGATAGCCATAGCTATCTGCTCAATTCCAATGGATTAAAATGTCTTTTATCCCTGCTAGATTATGAAAAATATATTAAAAACATATATGAAAAAATCCTTTAAATGTATTTAGTTTAGGTTTATAGAAGATCCTTTGGTTTCTCATTGTCATCTTTTTGTTCAACAAGGACAAATGTAAGATCCTGCACATGGGGAGGAAGAACCCCAGGCACTAATATAGGTTAGGGATGGATCTTCTGGGAAGTACTTCTGAGGAAAAGGATCTGGGGGTCCTGGTGGATGGCAGGCTTTCCATGAGCCAGCAATGTGCCATTGTTGCCAAGAGGGCCAATGGGATCCTGGGCTGCACAGGGAGAAGTGTGGCCAGCAGGTCAAGGAAGGTCATTCTCCCCCTCTACTTGGCACTGGTGAGGCCACAACTGGAACATTGCATCCAGTTCTGGGCTTCCCAGTTCAAGAGGGACAGGGAACTACTGGAGAGAGTCCAGCGTAGGGCAACGAAGATGATTAAGGGATTAGAGTACATCCCTTATGAGGAAAGGCTCAAGGAGCTGGGACTTTTTAGCCTCGAGAAGACTGAAGGCAGACCTTATCTATGTCTACAAGTTCCTAAAGGGTGGGTTGAAGGATGATGGAGCTGGACTCTTTTCTGTGGTTTCCAGCTAAAGGACAAGGGGCAATGAGCATAAGCTGGAACATAGGAAGTTCCACTCAAATATGAGAAAAAAATTCTTTACAGTGAGGGTGACAGAGAACTGGAATAGGTTGCTGAGAGAGGTCATGGAGTCCCCTTCTCTGGAGATTTTCAAGACCTGCCTGGATGCAGTCCTGAGTGATGCGCCATATGCAATCCTGCTTTAGCAGGGGAGCTGGACTAGATGATCTCTAGACATCCCTTCCAACTCTGCCTAATCCGTGAATCCATGAATTTGTTTGTTTCTAGTTAGACATAATGCTTTGCCATCTGATCTGTTTAGAACTTCATGAATAGCATGTGTATGTTCTGCATTATGACTATGGAACATCAGTATTCCCTTTGGAAAAGTTAAAAAGAAGGGAAGAAAGAGAGAAAGGCAAATAAGTGATTTCTTGCTCTTGACAGAGGACCCAGCAGGAATTGATATGAACTGGTTGCTGGGTAACTTACAGCTGCTCCAGTAAGAATATCTTATGGCAAGCATTCCTCTGGGCAGTGATATTTAGGACCATGCCTGGAATTAGAAGAAAAGCAATTTAAACACAAGTAATGAAAAATGTACCTTAATTTTGCTGGAAGCTTTACAGGCCATATTTATGATTCCTTGGATTTTATTATTAATTTTATATTAATACAGTTTTATATAATTTATATAATTTTATATTAATATTAAGACATAGTGTCGGTGAATCATGCCAAATTGGTTGCCACAATACTGCCACGTCAAAGCACACAAGCATTAATTAACCTCTTTATGATAGTTTTTAAATGTTTTTAGTGATTAGCTAGAACTGTCATATGACAATAAATACATAGTTTAGAAGCTAAATTGCAATCAAAACCAGAATTATATAACACTTTGCTAAGAACATTTTAATAAAATAATTTGACATTGCAAAACTGTTTTTACACTTAATTTCATATTGGCTTTTTTTTCCTTCATCCTGCTCATTCAATGTACCTGAAACTTCTGATAAAACCCTGCCACTTCTTAAATGGAAAGTGAGAAGAAGAAAGCAGACCTATACTAAGAAAAGTCTTTCGCATTTCACTTCTGCAATATAATTTTCCAGAAGTAACTATCGGTTTCTTCAATACAAAATACTTTCTGTGCAACCTGGGACCTAGTATACATCTAATATTCTGTCTAAACCAACAGATTAAGATATATTTGCATAATAACAATTGTTATAACATAGAGAATGAGAGAATTCTGAGAGAAGGCTTAAATAGAGACATTTTAAAATCATATGTGTAAACTTTGTTTAATAATGTCTATATAATTTATTTTAAAATCTGTTATTTAATGAAAACCCGGAGTCCAGAATATTTTACATGAGATTTAAAACAGTCAAGGTATACATATCTGACAGGAGAAAGGCTTTTAAAAAGTACTGGGCTGTGGAAATGTGCAGTTGGAGGAAGCCAGCATTCCCTACTATCCATAATACACAAACCTATTTACTTCCTTTAGAAAGTTATAAAGTAGCAATGCAAAAAATCTCTTGAAATGAGAATATGCATTGTAGGGATGCTTATAATGCCATTCTGTGATAACTATAACTGTATAAAACAAGACTTATTTCATATTGCAGTGAGTGAACATTTAATGAATGCCATGTGATAGTTCAATATCAGGTGAGAGAGACTTTAGAGGCATACCTAATTTTTTCTCTTAAGCAATGTTGCGTTGTTTTTTAAAAAGCCTTATAAGTCTTACAAAATAGACTTTATTTATCTTGAAGTAGGGGTATTCTTAATGGCTACAATAGGTGCCACCGTACTTCTATATCTGAAATACTTCTGATGAACTTTCTTGTGGAAATGAAAAAAACCCTATTGATTAAATATTCTTGTTAATGAATTTTGCAGTTAATTCAGTATTTTAATATCATTAATTTCTCCATTATTTTTGTCCATCATTTCTTCTCCAGTAATTTTCCATCATTTTGGGATTAGTCTCTTTGCTTGGTAATGAAGTGATGCTTGTGTTTTCTGTTAGGGAGAGGGGTAAATAAGTTTCCTTAGTAGTCTGTTTCTACATTCACTTTTCTGGTATGTTATATCTTTGAAGTTCCTTTGACATGTAAATAGATGTCATTTGCCTAGTTGCAGGAGTAGTGCCTGTTTTATTCCTACTACTAAATTACATGGAGAAAGAATTGACCTCATTTTAATTTTTCATGTCCAGCTCATATATTTTACTGACAATTATACATGTCACTTCAAACTGAATTTCAGGCCTCTTACTGAAGCCTCCCATTCATTTTAATAAGCACAATCCCAGCACTGAATAGGAATGAAAAAGATTACTCTTGAATTCAGTGAATATTGAAACTTTAGATTCATTGTTACCCAAAGTTGATTTAAAATTGCAATGATCATATTCTTTTTTGATTTCAGAGCCAGTGTACTTTTAAAGAATCTGTATGCCAAGAAAATTTTATATCTTATTATTCATAAGAATAAGACGCTTCATACTCATTCAAAGGTCTGTTTTTCTCATTTCTAACAGTGACTGGGATGAAACAGTTAAGGAAACTATCAGCAGGGTAAATATTTCTAGATTCTTCATTATATCCTTCAAGTTCCCAACTACCAGAGGCTTAACAGCTTCCTAAATGGGATGCTGAATTCAAATTTTTGCATTTAGGAAGACTGGATGGACCTTTTCTAATCCTTTTAAATGTATTTACTAATTCATCTCCACAATATACTTTGTTAGTAAACTCTGCAATTTAATTTTCTATGAAAAAAAAGCTTCCTTTGTTTTTAAATTTATCCTTGATTGTTTTTTTCTCTTGTATTATGAAAAAAAGATTTGTTTGCAAAACAGTTTTTATATCAATTTCTCACTGGGACATGAGCAGTAAAGTAAGAGGCAATTCTATTTCATGGGGGGGAAGTACTAAAAAAGGTTCTTTTTCTCTTACAGTGGTGAAATACAGGCTGAGATAAATGTATTTTAATAAATAAACTTCTGTTACTCATACTGGCTTGTTATAAAAATAAATTATACTTTATAATTGGAAGGGGCCTCTGAAGATCATCTGGTCCAAACCCCCATGCAGAAACAACTTGGGTCAGGTTCCTCAGAGCTGTGCCCAAGCAACTCTTTTTAACATCTCCCAGAATGGAGATTCTACAGTCTCCATGGACAACCTATTCCAATATTTGACAATGATTACAGTAAATTTATTTCCCTTGCATCCAGTTCAGATTCCCCATGTTATGCCCGTTGTTTCTTGCCTATTGCAGTGCACCTTTCAGAATAGTTTGGCTCTCTCTTCTCTTGCATTATGTAGCTGAAGACAGCAGTAAGATTCCCGCTTAACTTTTTCTTCCTAAGGCTGAACAAATGTTCTTTCAGCCTCTCATTGTAAGTCATGTCTTAACATCTTTGTTGGTGAAATGGACAGTGGGATAGAGTACACCCTCAGCAAGTTTGCTAATGACACCAAGCTCGTAGTAGTCTGTTTCTACATTCACTTTTCTGGTATGTTATATCTTTGAAGTGACAGCAAGCAAGTGCACGCTGGCAGCCCAGAAAGCCAGCCATGTCCTGGGCTGCATCAAGAGAAGTGTGGCCAGCAG
>BJBW01009196.1:17393-42492 GCA_004320125.1 Scolopax mira
ACACAGGAAGGACATGGACCTGTTGGAACAGGTCCAGTGAAGGGCCATGAGGATGATCAGAGGGATGGAGCACCTTTCCTATGAAGACAGGCTGAGAGAGCTGGGGTTGTTCAGCATGAAGAGGCTGTGGGGAGACCTTATAACAGCCTTTCAATATCTAAAGGGAGCCTATAGGAGAGCTGGAGAGGGACTGTTCATGAGGGAGTGTAGTGACAGGACAAGGGGTGACGGTTTTAAATTGGAAGAGGGGAGATTTAGATTAGACACCAGAAAGAAATTCTTTACAGTGGGGGTGGTGAGACACTGAACAGGTTGCCCAGGGAAGTCGTGGCTGCCCCGTCCCTGGAGGTGTTCAAGGCCAGGCTGGATTGGGTTTTGAGCAACCATCAAATGGTTCCATGATTCTATGATTCTATTCTATCTATGATGGCATACAGATTCTTTAAAAGTACACTGCAGTGTACATCTTGTCAGAAAAATATACCATCAATGCAAACTGTCAGCTTGTATGGGAGAAATGTATTGGGCAAAACTGTACATGCTAATCTCTAAATTCTAAAAGATAATCAAAATTTAAAGGAGAAAAATGGAAAATTGAAGAGAGATATTAACTTTAAAACTATTCGCAATCATGAAGACTAACTGTGTGTTCTTTTCATATACTAGTAGAAGAGAATCCCGTCAAAGTCACACTTTCTAAAGCTACTTATAATTCTGACTGTACTGACAGAATGAAAAGATGAGGTACACAGGCTAAAATTTTTGTTGCTAATTAGTACTTTTAGTTAGTGTTAAAATGTAGCAGTCTATCTCTGCTATCTCTGTGAATTGTGTTTAACACTTGATAATAAACGTAAAAAAATTAAAACAAGACACTTTCTATGACTGGCTGCTAGGCAGTTGAAATCTAATTTAGGATTTTTTTTTTGTTTTAACTTTTAGTCTTTAAATTGTTTTGCTACCACATTGTCTTTAATATTTTTTTTACATTGAATTAGTTCTAGTTCTATGTATCAGATCTTTTAAGGATACAGTTTTTCTTTTCTTAGCTGTGGAATTTTTTCAGTAATGGACCATTCATATTGAGTAGTTGTGTAATATATAAACCCCTCCACTCCTTTCAGTTCAGCTGTTAAAAGGTACTCTATATTTCAAATGACTGGGACATTCCACTTTTATATATTTCAGGACTGCACTGTAAAGTGGGTAAGCCCTGAACCCTTTTTCCTGGGAAGGTGCAATTGATAGTTTCACATACTCAAAGAAAAATATTGGTCTTTAGCAGCACCAGATGGAGTATAACTCATAATTGATAATAAAGTTCATTCACAAATAATGATTGGGTTTTTTTATTTCCTTTTTTTTCCTATTGAGTATATAGTTTCCACCCTGCTAGTAAGTGTTGACATTATAAATGATCTTATTGCATTTTAAAATGAAAAGTTTTAAGGATCTAGGTGACAACTATTCACACTTCGTATAACTCTTCTGATGGTCAGAATGTTTTTTTGTTCTAAATACCGTGTAATACATTAAAATATCTACATGAAAAACAAAGACTCAGTGTAATCTTACCTGAAGCACTGTTTCTTTGGCAAATTCCAGATGGTAACATTCTTTCTGCACCACGACTAAGCACTGGAATTGTTATACTAGATCAGAGATTGGCTAGCCCTGACCTGTTATATTCTGGGTTCTGTTTCAGCCAGAAGTAAGTGAAGCCCCACTTCAGAAATATAGTAATATAGATTTATCTGAAAATTTCTTATAGTTGCAAATTGACCAATACTCTGAAGCACCGGGTATCCCATACTCCGAACTTCAAAATACTTTTTAAAGGATTGACTCATATCTTTTGTTCTGTTATTGTATTGTATTATTACAACCTTTTTTTTTTTCAATAAGACAAATGATTAGTCATTTGAATTTCCCTTGGGTTTTTTGCAACATTTTATGATGAGTTCCATGCATTAATTATGTACTTTACAAATAAATATTTATTATTTCTTAATTATTTTAAAAATCTCTTAATTTCACTGTCCCACTGTTCATTGCAGCAGGAAGAACAAAAGCTCTCAATATCCACATATACCATTCACTATTTCATCTACTTATACAATAATTTTTATTCATCACCTTTTTGAAGTAATCTATCACAGTTTTTCAGTTCCTGAGATTTTTTCCTAAACCCTTAATCAATCTGAACTACTTCACGCTCTGAACACTTTAATTCTGAAGTTTCTTTTGAAGGGAAGTGATCACTACTTCCTAAAATATGCCAGATGATTGGTATTTCATTTTTTTCCTGTATTTCTTTCTATTTCTTTCTATATGCTTTCTAAATTCTAACTTTTTGTCTACTGCCTAAACACAGGTCCTTAGTAAGCACAGTCATTTTTATTTATTTGCTGGAGTATTTTTTTTCACCTGTATGGCATGCTTTGCATTTAGTAAGACTCATTATATTTCAGATCATGTGTTACTTCAATAATGAACAGGACACAGGTTATTGTTAACATTTTGTCCATTTTGTAGAATTTTTGAGGAATTCAGTAAGAAAGTAAGAAAAGTCCATTATGAAATAAGCAGATTAGACTGCTGGAGCTCCTGCATATGAAAATCAGTTTACATGCAAATTGACATAGTGTTTTACCATACATAGAAACCTAAACAATTCTTTACACATTTCAGACCATAATTTTCAGTTTGTTACAACTTTTTATAATCTTTCTAAAGTAATAATTTTCTTCAGCACCTATTTTTATTATATCTTTATTATTATCAATAGAATCATTATCAAAGTATGTCTAGAATCTTTGTTATTTTGCAGAAAAGCAGAATAAGTTTTAGAGTATGTGTATTTTGAGTTTGTGTTTCTGAGAAAGACCTAAAATATGTCAATAATAAAACTGCAAGTCTGTAACCTCATATTACTCTCAGCTGCTGCATTAAGCAATAAAAAAGTGGTTTATTAGTTTTTAACCTAGATCTCATAGATATCTTTCCTGCAGTAATAAATGTAGACCATTGTTTACTATCTAAATCAGCCTTGTCAGAGAAAAACTCTCCCATAATATTTTAAGTTAAAATAAACTGATGAATTCTTTTGTGTTCTGTGATCAAATGATCATGGACGGCTGTTTTCTTATAGTTTCATATTGAATTTGAATAACACACAAAGCTATCTAAGCTGAAGTACCTTTTTATTAAAAACGCATATTTGAGTTGCAGTCACTGCTTAAATCAGTGATAGGACTTTTATATTCTGGTTTATTTCTATTTAAAATTTTCTTTTAAGATGTTTGGCATTTGTATTTCTGTTTATTATATCAAATATTAAACCTAAACTTATCTGTCAAATATTGAAAAGCACCAGCAATGCCAATATAATTTTGCATATTTTATTTGAGAGATCAAACAGCAGCGATAGACAACATTGGCATGGAACTTTATGGCCCCAAACACAAGAAACAAAACCTATTATGGAGACCTGAATACATATTTGAAAATTGGCAGACATTTAGGAAAGAAATTACTGGGCACTATTGCTCGATACCAAACTAAATAAAAAGATTAAAATGTATTTTATTGCAGAGAATCGTTGTGAACTCCTAACATGAGAATTCAGTGGAAAACAGATTTTTTTAAAATTTTTTTTTAACCTACATGTTTGGTATTTCCTCATTCTATATCCAAATCCAATATATTGAATTTACAGTTCTCTGTCCCTTTCTCTTCAGCAGTATTTGCAGTCTCTGTTTGTGGGGCTTTTTGTTACAAAGTATTTGGATTACTAAACATAAACAATTTCCACTGAAGTCAGTGACGTTAATGTCTAAGTATTTGAGGCTGTACCTCATAGCACAGTGTTTAACTAGCTATACTAGATAGATAGAAGTGTTAGGGTATTGAGTATGTTTAACAGAATATGTGCATTTTTAACTAATGAAAGACACAAGAGACTTTCTAGTAAATACATTCACTGAGAAATGTAGCTATAGTAGAGCAGCAGAAATTGGATCATTTCAGTTTTAAAAGGCAAACAAATAGAAGTAGAACCCACCAGGTTTTGGGTTTTTACTATAAGGCATTTATCATTCTCTAAATCTTCTTTTCCTGTTAAAAATCACCCAGCATGAAATTAACATGGAACCAGTTTGATTTCACCCAGGTAGAGGGTGCAATTTCTTCCTTCTTGCATAATTGATATGATAAAACATATGAACAGCCTATTGAACACCCTACTTCCATGAGTTTTCTGGGGGGAATATTTAAAAAAAATTTTGATGGGAAATTTTATGTATCATTCTTTAATTGTGAAAGCTGAAAGCTCAGATAAAATTGCTATCCTGGCATATGTAGAAAAAAGTTTATAGAATAATTTCTGAAAAGAGTAAAAGTATTAAATGGATTGAAATACAAATGAAGGAAATTTTAATAGCAGAACAATAAGTTACAAAAGGATAGATTAATGTACTTGTTTCTTTAGAATGCTTTGAGTGAAATACATTTATTTATTAGATGATATGAAGCTGCAACAGTGTTATAGGCCTAGTATTAAAAAAGAATAATGGTTTAGAAAGTGAAAAGGGCTATGACAATACATATTATTTTGTATTTCTGCATTCCCATTTTTCAGTCTTTGAAAAATCTGATGTGATTTGAATGGAGAAAGGAAAGGTAGGCGAGGCAAACATTTAGAGAGGAGAGAAGATTGGAAAAGTTGTACAGAAAAGAGCAGGAAGAGTAAAAATGGATTAGCAGAAATTGAGACAAGGGGTTTGTAGAAAATAGGAGATTTAAAACTGCATTTCAAAAAGCAAGAAGAAAAAGAAAAAGAAGAAATAGTTTCCCAGAAAAAGCCCACATGGAAGAAAGGGGCTGAGGATGAAGGTCGTGTAGAGTTTTCTATGTGCAGGTATAGGGATGACCTCAGTTCTTGTCTGGGACCTCTAAATCTTCTATTCAGGTACTTACATGAAATAGACTTAGGTTTAGTAGAGGGAAGTGGAAGAAATAAAAGAAACTCTTACTAAATGAGTTATTCCACTCAAGAATCTATTGGTTTTCTCTAAGCCAATGTAAATGCATATATGTCAGTTATATTCTGATCATTATATCATGATATTCATAACATTAAAACGTTCAGTGAAAGTAACTCCATTGAAGTTTTTACATTAAATCTTATTCAAATCTTCAACTAAATTATAAAAATATTCATTTGAACTCTAATGATACTGGTTTTATTTTTGAAGTAATCTTTGAAATTCTTGAGAAATAGTGAAGATATGTATATTTGCATAAGTGACTGGAGAGAAAATTGGCTACCCATCTGAGACATGACCTTTGTCAAAGAAAGAAGACATATATATTTTTGTACAATAAATGTGTGCGTGCACATGTAGAAATATAAATATTTTGTGTTTAATCATTTTCCTATTCAGTATCTGGGCTATATATTTTTCCTATCTCAAAACTTCTTTCCTATAAAGTATAAATACCTCTTGACAGCATCAAAATAAATGTCTACTCTTGAGAAGTGATTATATAAGAATGTCAACTCCTTATTTGGTAGATCTATTTCTATTGTGGCATTTGAGTCATATTTTACACTAGTCACAAAAATATTTTTAATTTGGTTACCTAGCTTCAGTTATGGCAACAGAGACCCTGCAACTAAAAAAAAGAACGAATAACTTCAGTCTGCAAATGTCTTTAAAAGTCTGTATTTTTGGAGGATGGTGATTGATGAGGTATGAAAACATGAGATTCAGACTCCAGATCACATTTTTTCCTCTGTTAAGTTTTATAATCTAGGAAACATATAAATGTTTATAAATACTTAAAGGGTAGGTGTCAAGAGGATGGGTCTAGTCTTTTTTCAGAGGTGCCCAGTGACAGGATAAAAGGTAATGGGCACAAACTTGAACATAAGAAGTTCCATCTAAACATGAGGAGGAACTTCTTTATTTTGAGGCTGGCAGAGCACTGGAACAGGCTGCCCAGAGAGGTGGTGGAGTCTCTGTCTCTGAAGAGAACAATATCATAATGAAAAGTCGTGCTAGCACTACTAGTGGACCTAATTATCACCAGTCCAGTATATATTAAACAAATCTTTTAAATACAAAGAAGAGTTCTTAGGTGTTTATTCCAAAGTTGTTATACTCTGGAATTTTATATTGACTTTTTTGTAGAATTTTCTGCTGTATCTATCTGTAAAAAATAATGCTATAAATCAAAAATATTCTTTTCGTAGCAATATAATGAAGCATTTCACTAATAGGAATCTAGTATCTCCTACAGATACTATCTTTACAGAAACACTGTGTGATCCCAAAAGCAGGACCAGAAAAAAAAATTTAAAAATCTAGCTTACAAAGTTAACTGAGTTTTCAACTAGGTATAAAGTTTGTCCAGAGAAAGAGGTTTCATGTAGAACCATTAAAGGAGAGCAACCTGTTAATGTGTCCCCTTTTGTTCAGTCTGTTTTGTATTTGACCAACCTAATTGGATGTGGTATTGTGTCAATAACACTTTACTGCCTCATGTAAAGATTTAAGCATATATTTGAAGTTTATCTATCTTTTGATTATTCAGATTTGCAGACGGTATTTCAAAATAAAATTGGCGGTTTTCTAAAACAAATTAATCTTGCCTGAAAAAAACTCCAGTTTTACTCAGAAGTGCTTTGTGGAAGCATTGTCAAAATGAACTTTTGAATCACAGCAAGTTCCCACTGTAAATTTATCCAGTTTCCTGGTAAGCAACTGAGAAGCCCAACATTCCAGCTTCCAGATCACTAACACACCTGTGTAACAAAATCTTCTATGATAATTGAAACACTACAGCTATATTGCTCCAGGAGTAGGGACTTACTTATGGACTATTAGTTTTAGTTAGGAACTAGGAACAATTATTTTTTTAACATAAAACAACATTCTTAGGGGTGAAGAAGGTATTTTTGCATCACAAAAAACGCCAGCATTTCCCACATGTTGGTAACATGCACACTCCTGAGAAAATAAACATTAATTCCATTGAAGTTCCCATTTCAGTCTCCCCAAACCCCTCGCACCAGGATCCTTCTCCACCCAATGCAAATTCCCTCCAATCCCTTTCCAATTACTTTTGTCAAACATTCTTTTATTCTGAATTGTCATATAAGACATGTTAGGAAACACCATCCATTCCTGATGAAACTCGAAACAACTTCTGTCTTTCATACCTTTGGTAATTAAAAAATTGGTAGCAGAGTTGAATTGGTGGCAGGAACTGCCCAGTGTTTACAGAAAAGTTTGGTGAAGTTTGTATGGTACTCTAAGTAGCAACAAACCCTACACTTTCTTTTTGCTCTTCATGAGAGAAAAGACTGTAGCATTTGAACTTACTTTTTACTTACTTTTTCTGTCATTTCATCTGAGTGAAGAAATTATTTTAATGATCTACGACTATTCTAATTTTCCAGGATCTATCTTCTTGCATTTCCAGGGGTAGTGTGATTGCCTGTTCATACATAGTTCAGATATTTTTCACCATGCAGTTAGCGTTCCTTTATAAGGCATAGATGCCCACATTACACTTTTCCAGCTCTGAAATATGTTTGGTGATAATGAAGGCTGTAGGAAATTTATCTTCTATATTCTTTAGCAATTGCAATTGATTTATTCCAGTATTACAAAACATGATATTTATTTGTGTTTATAACAATTTCTTTTTATTATCAAAACACTTAAAACAGGGACTAAGTTATTTTAATTTTTTTTAATATATTTTTTATTTTTATTTAAACTTCATTTTAAATTCATCTCTTTCTGTTTGGAATAGAACACTGCTGCACTGTGATGTTATCAAGCACAATAAAAGCTGCTTTATGTTTTATGGATGGCAGAACTTTCCAATCCAGGTATATTTAGCATTATGTCCTGAAAGTAGAAGAAAAGTTCCACAGTTAGAGTTCAAAACTTTCAATTAGTTCTTACAACTGAAACTTCACTTATATTTAAAAGTATTCTAGCTGTGTCTTTCACTGAATTCCCCTCTTTGCTTCTATCTTGAAGTATACTTATTTGAAATCCTTGACTGTGATATTGGGGTATATTTTCATACTGAGCTCTATAGAGACTAATTATGAATCAGATGCATGTATCCTGTACCAAAGACCTTCTGGTGTATGTAACAGATCCTTCGGCTTCCATTTTCCTTGCTTAATTTGGGCAGGTAGCCATATGTAACATTAGAGGGTTGAGAGACTTTTTTCCCCACTATATAAGAGAACAAATTTAGCCAAATAATCTTCTAAAAAGAAGTTTGAAGTTAGAATTAAATTGTGAATTTTAAAGATTTTATAGTAAAGAGAAAAAATAATATCTTCATTCAGAAACTCAAATATTATTTTCACTAGCAATTAATCATTATATTTACTATATTTTATAATGACTTAGTTGCAAAACTTACGCAAAGAAAAGCCCAAACTGAAAGAAATGTTCAATATGTTGCCAAGTTTATATGCAGGTATGCCGAAGAACTCATCTTAAGCCTTCCCACAGAATGGTTCATTGGGAATAATCTCTATCCCTGGAAGCATTCTTTATTTAGAAGCATAAAATTGAAATTTTGTAAGCAGTGGAAATGATGGTGTTTCAGTAGGCAGGAAGGGCAGCTGATGAAAGAGGTGAGATAAAGAGGTATGGAGAGACAACAGTCTTAATTTAAAAAAAGAATAGGGTTTTAAATCATTTATAAGAGACCAGGTTTAAGGAATATTTATAGATCTCAGTGAAAAAAAGTTTTGGAAAAAAGGATTCAACACAATTTGTCTCAAAACTGTCTCATTGAACTAGTTTTAATTCACCTTATGAATAACCAAAACTGCTTATTTGAATGCTATCACAAAAAATGTAATTTTTTCTTTGGATAACACTGTGATTAAAAGTTGGGTTTTTTCTTCATTCTCCTCTTTTCTCCTACTCCAAACCTTCTAACAGTTCTTCCGTCATGTATCAATGAAGACAATATCCGATGTCAGTGTTAATACCTGTTGCATATCAGGTATTTGATATTGAGTAACACTTCTTTTTATTCCAGCTCAGCTATTAAAAGTAGAAATAAAATTATGACACCTATATGTGTATTAAAATTACTGTGTTTCCTGCACATCTAAGAGATATTTCAAATGCTGACTTCAGTACAGGAATTTGTGTCCATTCCTAAAAGTCTTTTATTTAACAAGAATTTCATCACAGTAATGTTTTAAAATCTCTTTGCTCTTCACATTTGTTAAAATTATTTTATGTTGCAAACTGTTTTTAGAACTGAGTAGAACAGAATTTACTTTCAGTTTATATCACTGTTGAAAAAAAGATGAGTAAAAAAAAAACCTGCATAACTCATAAACCTAGAAATTAGTTGTACAGTGAGTCCTGTAGCAATGATGGGAGAAGAATTAAGGAGAATAAGAAAGAAATAAGCAATATAAAGAAGGAAAGCATTACTGAAAAAGACTAGATCATCATACACAAAAAAATGAATGACCGATGACCTTGAAAACTCATATAATTAAACTGAAATGAAATTGAATAATAAGATCTCTGGCTTCAGTCAATGGTATCTTCATCTGGAGAAAGTGATAAAAATAACGGAGATCAAAGAGTATTGCTGTAAACTGTCAGAATAATTCAAAAATGCTAGTGGACTTCTGGGACCTCTTTATTTTCCATGTGCCTTAGTATAATTTCCAGGAGTAGCTGCTTCATGATCTTGTCAGCCACAGAGGAAAGACTAACTGGCCTGTAGGTCCCCCTTTTTTCCCTTTTTAAAAATGAGGGTTATGTCAACAGACTGAATAACTTCTGAAATATGATGAATAGTGGCTTAGCAATTTCATCTACTAGCTCTCTCAGGACCTGCAGATTTACCTCATCAGGTCAAATGGATCTGTGCACCTTCAGGTTCCTTAGATAGTCTTGAACCCGATCTTCTCCTACAGTGGGTGGTACCTCATTGCCCTAGTTCGTGTCCTTGCCTTCTGTGACTTGGGAGGTGTGGCTAGAGCACTTGCTGGTAATTTATTATTGGAGGTTGCTTAGAGAAGTTGTGGATGCCCCATCCTTGGATGTGCATCCGGGAAGGGTGTTTTTGCCCACGGCAGGGGGATTGGAACTATATGACCTTTAAGTCCCTTCAAAACCAAACCAAACCATTCTATGATTCTATTATTCTGTGATATTTTATGCTTGAGAGAAAAAAAAAAAAAAAAAGACAACTGGCTATATAACCATAAAACTTTCATTTTAATTTGTCATTAAGTTTTCCTAGCTCGTTAATATGGGACACCAGTTAGTCCTATACTCTGTAAATTGTTCAGTGTAAAGCTTGCTTCCTCTAAAACATCTTGTAGATTTTTTCATTCTTAGCTGCCACAATTATGATAAAGTTTATGATAAAAAAGTTTATGATATAAGACCTCCATTATGTTATCTAAGTAGTGTTAATGCAAAATTCAAAGATATGCTCAAATCGAGATCAAGATATGCTCAAATGTATTTATTTGTATTTTAACCTTATTTTTTATTACACAATGCCCTTTTTTTCCTTAGGAAAAAAAAAACCACACCAAAAAAACCCCTACATGTATTTAATACATTGTTTTCTGCAGGAGTAAAATAGAGAGAAGATGAAATGAGGTCATCTTAATTTCTTATCTGTTCAAATCCCTCACTTGAATTACAGAGAACTAATTTTCAAAACCATTTTTATGTATTTTGGTAGAAATTGCTCTTTATGAGAACAATTTTGGAAATTATGTTTTAATGTGCCTGATGGAAAACTTCTTACATTTCTAGCAGTATCAGTTCTTGTCTATGCAATAAATTATAGTATGTCTCAGTAGTTAGATCCCCACTGTAAATGTATTTTGTTAGGAAAACAAATATATTGCTTTTCTAAGTACTCAGATGAACCCTCGTGGTGTCACATTTTCCATCAAACTTGTTAGACAGTAGTTTATATGAAGAGTAATAAACAATTCTATCTTCTTTTAGTAGCTGCTTGCTTTTTTTACAAGGAATGATTTCAATTCTGTAGCAAGTTCTATAGCTCTAATGATCTGCTTGCCCAAATCCAGCTCACTGTCAATCTACTAGTTGAATGCTTAGATATTCTGGAAAATTTTGCTGATATTTGGCTATACTCAAGGGACAGGCCTCCATTGGTCCTCTTCTAGACAAAATCTTTTCTTTTCTTGCCTTTCTAGATTTCAGGTGTATTCACTCTGATTTCTGCGTGGCCACAAAACAAACAAACAAACATGTTCAAACAACACCCACCCACCCCCTATACTAGAGTTTACCATGGATCTGCATAAATCTGCATTGGGGGATCATTTCTGTAGAATGACTCAAGGTGGCCACTCAAACTGGCTGCAAGAATGTTCCCATTTCTCTCCATCTTTCCCAGCTGTTATTTGTTCTGTGGTGTTACAGTGATCCAAATCTACCTGCGTTGTTGTTTTCAGAGCTAGTGAGTAGGGTTTTGCAGTATACAAGCCTAAGAAATGTGAATTAAAAAGAAAAAAAAGTGGAAGTCATCACTGGGGTGATTGGATAGGAAAAACATTTTCTATACAGAGAGATCGTGCATAATATAAAACAACATTTTTGTGTCTTCTTATGCAAAAATTTATTGTATATATTCAGCTTGTATTTATATGAATCTTTATATTAATATAAGAATATTGCATGACATTACAGTGTTATGCGAATGAAAATAACCACACGGCTATTTCGTTTGCCTTACTGTGTAAATATACTGTGTAAATAAGTATATTTACATGTTATCTATAAAACGATTCTCTTTCAGTTAGACACATTACTTGTTTTTTACATCTTCTGTAATTAGAGTTAAACATTTTGCATATCTTTCTAGCTAGGAGGAAAAACTGTTAATGGAGTTCATGTTTTAATGCAATTTCATTTATTTACAACAAAGTGTGAAGTCATGCTTTCCTATACATGAGGGAAATTGAACAATTAGAAGTAGCTTCTGCTCACAACACCTGCTTTTTTAGCCTTCACTGTGCACTGAAATCTTAATTCCAGGCTTTCTCCTAGAACATATATGCCAGAATTTTTGCATTTTCTCTATAAGTTAACTCTCATTCAAAAACTGGTCTGCCTCATTCACACACAAACACAAAATATACTCTGCCTAAAATGATATTCAGAATAACTTTTACTTCCACAGAGATAATACAGTTTCTTAGATGGAAATAGCTTAAAAATAAAAGTTTTTTCTAAAGTTTGATCCAAACCTATTATTGCATCTAACTTCAATGTGAGTTGAAAATATTATTAAAACTATTGGACATAATAGCAACTGAAGAAACAGGAGATTGATATACATGTATCATGTGGTTTTTCCTTGATTCTTTTAAGCCTTTTAGGACTTGTCATTTTAGGACACAGTCTAATCGCACGTTTAGAATATTTCAACTGCAAAAGTTATTGAATTATTTTTTTCTCAGACCTGTATGATATTATTTTATATAATATATATAATATTATATATATACATATACAAATTCCTTTTTTCATCAGTCACAAAATTTCATTAAATTATTGGAATATGGATTCTTCAGTGAGTAAGGAAGTGTCTTTCAAGTGCTGTTAATACTAATTAAAAAAAAACACTTGATTTTTGAAACTATTGCAACTCTTAAAGGCTTACTGTCAAATGCATATTAAAGTTACAGAAATCTTATGCTATGCTGAACCCTCCTTTTTAACAATATCAATGATGTTGTTCATTTGATATGGGAATCACATTTATGAAGCTGTTAATTTCAGCTGTTCAGATTTTCAGATGAAATTTCAGACATTCAGGTTTCAGATGATTGAAAGTATTGATTTCACAATTTAATTTTTGTTTTTTCACGTTCACTGACTGCATGCTAGTAGTTTTAGAAGAATTTTATGAAGAGGCTGTACAACCACAAACAGAAGTGAACTAAAGGAAAAATTAGATGAGACTCACAGAGTATGAAGTCAGTTGTGCAGAGTTCTACTGATAGTATTAAAGCTGGCACCTTTCTCTAAAACCTCTTGAATTTCAAAAGCATAAAAAATAATGCTGACAATATCAACTCACAAAAGGCATGAATAATCAGATGCCTGTCATCTAGAATTTACATCCACAATGTGTGGAATAAAATTTATTGAATTAATCTGTTCCTGAAAAACTGGGATATTTTTAATGGTTTGGTCAGCTAGATGTGTGCTACCAGATCTAGATATTTCCTCTGTCAGTTAATACTATAAATGGTTGGACTCAATGATCTTAAGGGGCCTTTCTAACCTACATGATTCTATGATTCTACATGCAAACAGTTTAATTACAGATAAATCCTTTGGACGTGGTGGGTGGCTGGGGCCGGCTGAAGAAAACTAGAGGATCTTAGGGGCATTTCCAGAACTGCACCACAGCTAATGAAGATTTTCTGGGGATTGCAGGGCTGAGCATGTGAAACTCCCTTCAACAAAAATTAGGTGCTTTCTTCCATTTGCTCAAGTCAGTGGTTTCCTACTTTGTCTACCATTTGGAGAGTATTTTATGCTGTGAACAGAAATGTTAGTTTCCTTTCCTTGCCACCTTCTTTTTTTCACTGTTTAAAAAAAAGAAAAAAAAAAGGAAGGAATGTACATAAACATCTATATACTTGTACACATGGGCATTTAGAGGCTCCACAGTGTAATGGTCTCTTGTGTAGCCTGGAATGTACTATGATGATTATTACTCAAAGCTCACATTGCTCTTGCACTTACAGAGAGTTTTTGCCCAATGTCCTATGCCTTATTTTCATTCTCTGTATGAGAGGAGAAAAAAAAAAAAAAAAAGAAGAATATTATACAATTTCAGGTAAACTTAAAAGCTGCCAAAAAAGAGGTAAAATGAAACATTCACATACTACCTACTTTTTTACAAGTGACAATATTTAAATACAAATATGTGATTTTTATCTTTAGTTTTGAATTGTTCTGTAACAAATACTGAGGTGATTTCATCCTTCAGAGCATGAATTTTTATTGAGGCAATGTGTTCAGGAAGCTGTCAATGCAAATATGTTTACAAAGCAATGTGAATGCAGATAGTAATATATCACATGAAAAAACTTGAAAGCAAAAGCTTAGTCCAAGATAATTTCCTAACTCTGTTTTCAAAATGTAATGTTTAAATGTGGAAATGTGAAACCACAATTCAGCTATAGTTTTGAAGTTTTGAATTGTGTATTTAAATCACCTTTAATGTATTTCCATGGTATTTGTTAGAGTAAAAATAACAGAGTCAGGTGACAGAAGTAGATTGTCTGCTTATGGTATTTTTCCTGTTATAAAATGAACCTTTTGTGATGATCTGAAAAGGAGTAGTTAACTGCTCAGACGCATCTGATTCCTTTGATTTACACTGTTAGAAAGCAGTTTTCATGACAAGCCGGTTTGATTCAATTCTCACAAGAGCTTGTAAGAGATAAGGAGATTGTCAGAAAGATATTATTGGATGCTCAGGGATTGCTTTTGAAGTTTCTCTGAGCTGAGAACTAATGAGAAACTTTTTCTGAAAACCTACCCTGAAGTGTAGATTGATATTATAGTTATTTTTTGTTTTAATTGCAAACTGATGGATTAAGTGTGACTTTGTTTGCTGTCTGTCTGTAATGTAAAAGCTACCCTACCACCAAACAGATAGGTTTTAATTCCCCTTTTCTGTTATGTGTTTTTTTGGTTTTCCTCATATCATCTTACTGTGTGTGAAAGCCAAACAACAGTGTTTTGGCATATTGAAGATGACAGGAAGTCTGAATTCAAAACTGAAGTGTTAGTGTAATTGCAATGAATATGTTTGGCATTACAGCAAGAAAAAAAGTTTTTTTTAAATTGGTAAATACATTTTGTAAGATAACATATTTTTTTTATATGAGGAGTCCATAAGGTTATGAAGAGGTTAGTTATAAGTGTTTCTCTCGACAGAGGTTACTGGGGATGTATATGGCTGAAGAAGGCGGTTTTGCCTTTAGGTGTAATTTTAGTAATCCTTGACTTTTCTTTTTTAATTTTTCTATTTTTTTTTAGCTCCTAAGAATGGTATTTAAGATATTTTTGATACTCACGATAAAATTATAAATTAATACTGTTGGGAGCTGAAGGCATTTTGACATGGAAAGACCTATTTTTAAAGATTTAGAATCGTCATTCCTACCTATAGGAGATAACGACGTAAAGGAAACTATAAGTGAGGGCAGAAGGAATAATACCAATAGCTTCAGTTTCGATGTTCTCTGTTTTCATATGTTATCTTCAGAAGGATTAGTTGTTCAAGAATTTTCGCTTTTCATGTAATGAGTAAATGTATAAATTAATGTGGTATCAATGATACAGAATTTAAGTTAAAATAAAAGGTCTTTAACTTTGTTCCTGAAATGTAGACCTGGCTAAATGATTCCAAAAGACTAGATCTGATAGTCCCAGTCTTATGATGCAATTTTGCCCCAAACAGAGGAAGATGAAATGCAATTTCTTATTGTTCTGGTCTCACAAAGAGTGTGGGAGCTCTCAAAATGAAATTTATTGGACTCCATATAAATTTTCAGTACAAGATCCTGGACTGAACCATGATGGAGCTACTGCTCATGTAAAATTGTCTCCTTTGTACCATGAAATTGGTACATCGGGATATTTCATCAGTTTGGTAATACATGACAATAATCCATTATTTCAGAATTAGTGGAGCTAATGAGCCTTTGGAATAAGTTGAGGACTTATATTCTGATCCACTAACAAGTAGTTCCATAGACTTTACTGGTCACTGAACACCACATTCAGGAATATGATGGTACAATCTTATGTTATTCCTGAACTGTGAAATAGGTGCTTGTCACAGTATATCTTGGGACACTGGCTTTACAGGGAATGCTTTCTGGCTTTCCTGTTTTGGTGTCTTTCCCTCTAATGAAGGATGGAAGATGAGAGAGGAAATGGTACATGTCCTCATAATTTCTCCCTAACACGGAGCCTGGAAGTAGCCAAGAATTATCCAGTGCTGAGAGCTGGAAGCTATTCTTCTTTCACATGCAATGTAAACCATACTTTGGTCATAGCCTCAGTGTACTAACCAGATAGTTTGTACACTTAAGAACTTAAGTTTGGTGATGAGAAATCAAAGGATTGGATATTACTGTCACAGGCCTAAAATTTCTCTCTTCTAGTTTTGTTCGAGGGCATATTCCACTGGGAGACAAAATATTTCTACAAAGAATGAGAGTAACTACAATGCTTACAAGTTTGAAATTAGGAATAGACCAGATGTTGATTATATAATACATAAGAAATTTTTATGCAATGAAAAGTATCCTTACAGGAAAGCACTGAGGCTAAGAAATTACTCATATCAAGAATCAGAACTTTGATTGTTGGTTAAATAAAATTTTGAAAATTTGAACGATACAGACATCCTGCTTACAAGCTTTATTTATCAGTGTTGGAGAGAAACAAGCATTTCTTGCTCATTCTTCTGAAGTGTCAGTATTAGCTGGTATGAGACATGAGATACGTTACTGCTTTGACTCAGAATGGCAGATTTACATTTCTTTTTTTAAATCTGCTAACTAGTATCACTTTCTCTTTTTCCATTTTTTCCCACTGTCTCCTTCCTCTTCTCAGAGCTCGTGCACAAGTAACAGTCTTTGGGGTAACAGTGGGTGCCTCTATCTAAAATGGAGACATGGCCCCTCTTCTTTTAGAAAGTAAATTCATTTCTGAAATGAAAGCTCAATTCTTATCATCCTTTGACTGCCACACAATTTCACATTACTTGTGACAATGAACTAGGAACTATGACTATTGAAGCTTGAACTAGTCGCTAGTTATGGTTTTGTTATAAAAAAAACAAACTTCTGTCTCCAGTTCCTGTAGATAATTGCCCTAAACACATATCCCCTAATATTCTGTTGAAATTCCAGACCTTGCCTATGATATAACTTTCAATTATTAAAATGGAATAGAATGGCTTTTTACATGAAACTGTTGGTATCTAAATATTAAAAATCTTCTTTTGGTTTCTTTAGGTATTCTCAAGAAGACATCTTCTGTTATAATGGTAATGCCATGGGAGATAAAAACAGAAACATCAATCTTAACAAAGTATTAAGCCTGAAATGTGATTACGATCACTTAAATCTCAATGTGTTTAATTATTTTTAGTTTTCATTATTCTGTGAGAATATCCATCTTGAATACTTGTCTGAGGTGGTTAGATTAACTTGTTGTATCGTAAGGTTTAATTGATCTTTCTGACTTTCATATTACAAAAACAAAGCTGTAAGTACTATAGCAGCCACTGAATGGTCTATCAAATATAATTTGGATTATCCAAATAATGAAAATATTTTTGCTACTCTTTTTAAAAATTGATTAAGAGGATTTGGAGTAATTATCCACTTACAACTTTGTTGGATTCCTGCAGAAATTTGGATAATTGTGTGGCTCTTGAGGTATGGTTAGGCCTCATTGATACTTAATGATGGTACAGAAACTAATAAAAAGGAATGTTGTCATAGGATTTCTATAGTGTTCCAGCAATGTCTATGCACCCTGTTACCGAATTTACTTTCCACAGCTCATTTGGCAGCTGTTAATATAAAAAATTATCAGATTCTATTTTCCTTCTTATTTATTATTCTACTTTTTGGATTTAAATTACATTTCATATAAACATACGTTCGTATTAGCCTTTATGCTACATTTCAATCCCAATTGAGATTACAAGCAGCCTAGAATCTTATTGCAATAGGGTAACAAGTAAGAGTTCATTGACACATAAAACATACTCCCAAAATAGAAAGCCTGTGAAAAAATTGTAGTAATGAGCTTTTGGTTTAGCATGTTACAAAGCAAAATTAATTTTCTAGCCCAAAGCTGAGACAATACAGACAGTGCTAATGTACTGGTTTGGGCAAATGCCTTAGCTCAGTCCAAAGAAAGATTCATGTAGGAAAATCTATCACTGACACACCCACTTATTTCACTGCATCTCCCAGACTGCAAATAAAGATCCTGAAGTATCATTACAACAATATAAAAAATTATATAGCTATGCAAAAATTTTAGTTACTTTTTAATAAAATAATATTGAAAATATTTATATACTGGTTAAAAAAATAGATCATCATTTGCATTTTTCTGCATTACATAGCTCTGTTTTGATACCTAAGCAGACAGTGGGATTAAAGTCCAAGTGCAGTGCCACTGCTTTAGGACTCAGTCCATGGTACCCTATCTACTTTTTTTTTTTTTCCCCTCTAAAACGAGTGCAGAATTCCTAGTAAGATTCCTAAGGCTACATTATACTGCATGGCAAACAGACTATGTTACAATAATTGCTAAGGAAGGAAGAAAGAATTCCCGTGGAAGAAAAAGCACAAGGAATTTCTTAACTGTGTGATCATTGAGGCTTCTAAAAAATAGCAATTCCCATTTTGGTAGTGATGTCTCTTTATACTTTAGCAGTATACCTTATCAAGCTCTAGTGTGCAAAAACACTGTAATATTTTAGCCTAGCTGATCAATATATCTACAAATTCGGTAAACCCAAACTGAGTTCTGATGGCATATTTAGTGTCTTATGGATTGCCTTTCAACTATGTTTCTGAACAATAATTTTTAACACATTTCTTCCCTGTCTAACTATAATGAAACTTATTCAGACTATGCTTTAATTAGGAGATATTCATAACCGAGTATATGTGAAGCTTCTGTACTTAATCATGTTAGCAGTACCTTAATTTAGAATAACTCTATCAACAAATTCTCTTGCATTTTGATCTATTTTTTGAGGAGTTCAGCTCTTACATTAATTTCCTGTATCAAAGCCTAACTGGGATACCCCAGTATTCAAATAAAAATTCAAATTTCTTAGCTATCTTTGATTATTTTCTTCCATCCTGGGACTCTTTTAATCTGTCCATTAGAATCTGTTCTGCAGCAGTGGGCTTTTCTACTGATTTCAGTGATCCTGCCTTGCTAGTCAGATGTCTTTACTATCATCATCATTAATTTCATTTTGAAGATTACTCTAGAAAAAAGAATACCCTCCATTTACTTTGCATGGTTTTGCAGAATTTATATTATTAGGATTTAATGAATAGGGCTTGAATATTGACAAGATAAACTCATGCGAGTTACACACAAAACAATGCAAACCGAACCAAAGGGAGTTGCTTATTATACATTATGCATTAACTAACATTTTCCTCCTATTATATAGTTTTATTTAATATCACCTGGGAACCAAGTAGGTATTTTTTAAGCCTGTAATCTTGCTTTTATATTTTACATTTGGTTTAGTCCATTTAATTTTCATGTCCAACTTACTGATATTACTTATCTATGAATGAATATAGCTATGGCCATCAGTCTGAAAAAAAAAAAATCTCATCTATAGGCATGATTTCTCAAATTGTCTGTGCAAAATTTATTGCCATTTATTCTTCTGGTCAATGCAAAAATGGAACAGAAATTCCTAGTGAATCTAGAAACCCTCTTAGACACAAAACCCTTAGAAGTATCAATGAAAAATCTTATCAAATAACAATATAAAGATACATATGAAGAATGTATATCAATACTATAAATTATAGACAGGAATACCATGATGTGTTGATCTCCTTGGTATAATGTTTTCAAGGACAGGTTACAAATCCAATTACCTGATCTCATTCCATCTAGTAAAAACTATATTATAAAAACCTGTTTGTTTCAAATTCAGTTTGCAACACGCTGGAAGACATCATTCATCTTTCACTGATAAATTGAACAGAAAAGACAAAGAACTGGGAAATGATCCTGTGAATCCTCTGACTTGCTGTACTGTATGATCCTGGATTTTGTATAATGTAATTCTTGAGGTTTGCAGTGATAATAAAGCATAGTGCTAGCAACAACTAGCTAGCAACAAAAACTAACTTTTACTGTTAGTTATTTTACATAAGTTCAGTTTACTTCCCACAAATTTGTCTTTGGTTTACACTTTTTATTACTCTCAAAGAAAATCAAAATTCATCCAGAACAATCATTGCCATAGTCTACTGTTGTTCTTTACCTGAGCCTGTGTGGTAGTTTTACCTTTCCCATACTTTTCAGAAGAGATTTATCCAGCCTGAAAAAAAGTTCTTGAGTCCATATGCTGGGTGGTTCAAACCACAGATTGGTAGCCTACTAAATAAACTTAGTAAACACAATCCCCATTTTTAATGGGGAGAATTCTAATTTTGAGCTAAGGACACAAGAATTGGCTGTTTTTTCTTAATGGCCTCTGCTTTTGAAAGGAATTAATTTGGAACAATTTTTAAGTTTGCTATACAAATGAAAATTATTTTTCTTATCAATACTTATTCAAAATACTACTATCTTATCTTCAATTCATTGTCTATTCATGTCTATATGCTAGCATTTTATACTGACAACCACAGCCACAATATCAGACCTTAAGTTCATGTATTTTAAAAAGAATATTATACTGATTTCCATAAAGACTATAGATACGCCTACAAAGTAGATCCATGAAATGTAAGAAGGTTTCTTGTATCTTTGGAAAATAATTTTAAAATGTTTCTTTGTAGTTTCAAGTACTATAGAGTGCTATTATAGTAAAAAAATGCACTGCAGTAATACAATATAAGCAAAGCTATCATGTTTCATAAGTGGCGATTCTGATGCTTACATCAGTTACACAGAAAAAAGATTGTAGAACGGCATAGTTTATGCTTTCTAAACACATATGTCATGTATTACCTTATAATATTAAGAACTTTAATTTTTCTTCTTAAATTTATCTAGACTCAATAATATCAACTCTGTTAACAAATTAAAAACCTTTCAATCTATACATTTTCAGCATTAGTAGGCATGTGAATATAAATTTTCAAGATAAATTTAGTATTGAAACAATTGCTAAATTAAATATAATACTAAATTATACTAAATATATATATTATATGTAATATAATATAATAATGCTAAATTAAAGAGCACAAAATATATTATACCAAAGAGAAAAAGACCCATACTCTGACATTTAAAGTAGGGTTGCTAGTCATGGTTTTAATTAGAAAATAATCCTTTACCAGCTCATTCAGTTGCTAAGTAAGAATAACATATTTTACTGTAAGAAATTTTACTTGAACTTTGGCAAATGACCACTGGGTTTACCCTCTTTGTAGAAGCTTTCTTATATTTTAAATTTCAAAGGTAATTTTGCCTGTTACTTTCCTAATGTTTAAATATTTTCCATCCAGATTTCACCAAAACTGAGAAGTCCATCCAGGGACTTATTCTATTCTTCTGAAATGAATACAGTTTGGAAAGTTTTCTTGAAAGAGCAAATAAATGATTAATAAAGCAAACAGAAGTACATTCAGTGTCTTAAAAGTCAGTGTTTAATAAACAGCTGTCCCCTTTGAAATACGACATTTTTATATGCTTAAGTAGATTTGTTATGGATACCAAATTCAGAAAGATCTGTTGAAATATCTGATTGGTATGAGTATGCTTAGTTATCATAACACTGACTTTGTATCTAACATCTGAAGTTGTTTGGGCTGGCATGGCATTTTGCACAGAAAACCAAATGGCTATGACTAGATAAATTATCGCAGGTAAATGAATATACCACAGAGAAATGAGTAACTTCAATATTGAAGTTTCTGTTGAATTTATTGACAATGTATGATGTCTAAAAAAAAATCAGTGAAGGTAATATGGATGTATTGACTGAAAATCATCTGAATACTTCTTTCCAAGTGTGAAATGCCATTTTTCGTGACTCCAACGTAACAGTTGTATTCAATGATTCATTTCACAGACACCCATGTCAGATGCCCAAGCAACTGTAATCTCCTCCTTAAGGAGGATTTATTTTTAACTTTTGTCTAATCAACTCAACTTGCTTAATAGTCTTGAGTGGTAGACCTGCACCAAACGTTTTGTTCATGTATGTTTTCATATGTTTAATATAATATTAAATAGTTACACAAGTAGACTTTTATTGATTTATTTGTAGTATTTGTGTTCTTTACTTCAGTTTGTGTAAGTCATGCCAACCTCCACATTTATCCTAGAAAACTAACAGGGACATAGTATGGCCTTGAACATTGACACAGCACTGTTAACTAGGCAGATAGCCTAGTCACTGGTGTGATTTTATCTGGGTCTTATTTGCCTAGATAAGGCTCATCAATGATTCAAGGTAAGCAACTACTGAGACTATTTGCAATGCACAATTCAAAGGCAACCACCCCGTCTTGTACATCAAAGCATTTAGCTGTACAGAAATTGTCTCTTCCGTACTACCGTGTGTCAGGCTCAGAGAATGACTCCCACTCTGTTTTAGCTTTAAATATAAATATAGCTCATGAAATTTTTTATTAGTCACACAATAGATTACCAGTTTCAAAAATTATGTGGTAGTGTTGACTTCTTTGGAATAGCATTTATTTTTCAAAAGAGGAGGGCTTTAACTTTTCTGTGGTAGCCCAAGCTGTTTGTTGCAAAATCTGGCCTTGAAATTTGCAATAATATCCTGGCTATCTTGTTTCATAATTCACTCTTGAAATAGAGACCACCACCTTCACAATGTTTGGTATCAGCCAGCAGATGGTGCAGTATTCCCTTCCATTTCTGAGGCTCTGTCAATGTCTGGAATTGTTTCATTTAGTACTTGATTCATTTGCCTGCAATTTACCTTTGGGGACCTTTCAGCATTGTTAGCATGTTGTCTCAGGTATTTCATTCCACCAGACCACGACTGAAAAGTGTGAAGTAACTTCAGAGCCATCTTCAGGACTCTTGAAGACCATGGGACAATGGATTTCTGGTGGTTGACCTGATCTTCTTAGACAGTCTTCTGCTCCAAAACCTAGAAAGTCCATTCTCCTTCTTAGTCACACTTACAGGCAGCAAGAATGTTTTGGTTTTCCTCTGTATTGTTCCTGAAGTTAGTGGAGATTCACACACTGTGGCCCTGCTTTCTCCACTTGCTTCAGGAAAATTTGACTTCTTTGTTCATAAGATGCAAGAGTTCCTGGCCTAGATATACATCATTCATGGTAGCTGTTGCAATACATTTTAGTATCTTTCTGGATTCTGGATGGTTATCTGGAAATGTTCAGGCATTGCTCTTTCCTGGGGAGAAATGTAATTTTCATAGATGGGAAATTGAACCAAATGAGCCCATCGGACCACTGGAACTGATTCGCACTCTAACATTAAATCATTTTAAAAGTTGGGGGATGACTTTCAAGAGTTGTCAGTCAAAAAATTGCTTTGTCAATGTATGCTACAAACTCCTTACAGCTTCTTGGCACTTTCAGATAATCCCGTGGCCTTAAATATCATTAAGGATTTAACAAAAGTTACCCCCTTTATGAGATCCTGTTAATCAGTACAGAGCTTAATCTAGTCCCTGTCTCTCTGAAGAAGCCACAAGGTAGACCAGACACTTCTTATGTATGCTTGACTTCATCTTGCTGGAAATGTATTTTTTCAATTCCAGGAGAGTAAAGAATTCAAATGTTAAAGAAGCACACAAATCTTAAAATATTCCAGTTACTGGAGTAATGTTATCCACTCTCACAAAAAAACCAAGTATTTTTATACATTTCACCATATATAATATTCTATATAGTGTTAAATATTACTGTGATTCCTTTTTGCATGAAATACCATTAAAATACATATAGTGAGCAAAATGTACTGGGTGCAAACTAAAGGTTTCTTGAATTCATTGAAATCTGTTTTGTTACTTACTTATATTAGTTCTAGAGATATACAATTGGGAGTCCTGATTAATTGTGTCATCTTCATGTATTTGATCTTTAATTAAGCTTAATCAGTATGAAAACAAAGTTCAGTTGAGAGCTTTATGCTAGAGCTTCTAGGAAGTGGAGGAATGTCCAGTAGTTTGTGCATCTTACATTTGTGACTTGATTTTTAAAATCAAATAATTTAAATCTGGCAGGAGATTGACTAGATACCAGTGTTTTGATTCTTAAGCTAATATTGGTGTGTTGATTTCCTCTTAGAAGTTCAACAAATTTGCTGACAGTAATGACTTGCTTTGCCATACTTTATGTAACACAATTTGCTATGATAAATTATTCTCTCATCTGAACCCATACTATAAATCATTTAGATTTTACTATATGTATTTAAAATACTGTAGACCTTAGTTTCTGTGTGTTCATTGGATTAATCATGGAAGGAGTATAACCAACAGTAGCAAACTTAAATTAATCCAAAATTAGATGAACTGTCTATGAGGAGTGCTCCCTTTGTGACAGCTCAGATAATTTTGATCAGTTAGCAGGAACTTTTATTTAGCTCCTAAGTAGGCCAATGCAGTGTCAATGTGGCATTAGCAGAACCAAAATGAGTCACCAGAGGATGACCTGACCTTCTGTTGCAAAGACCTTCCCCCTGGAAAGTTTCCCTCAGATAAGATAATATGCAAGGTAGGACTTGTTCCACTTAGAGGCCAAGCAGAGAGCAAGTCTCATAGCAGGAGTCCTTTTCTCACTGTTCACACTTTCCTCCCAGATAAGCCTCATTTTTTATATGAACATAATGAACTTCTCCCCTGAAGCTCTTAAGAAGATTGTGGTACTAAAGTCCATAAAAATCTTTATCATCTTTCCTTGGCTGGCACTGTACGTATCACTTCAAGTCTTTTTACAAATTGATATTCCACAATTCAGAATGTTTTATGGCTTCCAGAAGATTCAAGATGGCAGCAGTTAGAAATGAATATCACAAAAATTAAATTTAAAAAAGCATGCATTTTTTTCATGGCTTTAAAAACTTTTATTCAAGAAAGTATCCATATTAGAAAGTAATATTCCTTAATACTGCCTATGTTATCACTGAATATCACTGAAATTTTTGGAGTTGGAAGGGACCATAGAGATCATCTAGTCCAACTCCCCTGCCAAAGCAGGACCACCCAGAGCATGTCAGAGCATGCCTCTCAGGACTGCATCCAGTCGGGTCTTGAAAATCTC